>JAQGAY010000251.1:0-35224 GCA_034698085.1 Polydesmus angustus | reverse complement strand
CAATTCCAATAACAGTAATATTCCAGCGAGTTCCGACGACGTCTAATACAATCAGATATTAGACGCCCGTCACAACAATCGTTAAGTAAATCTTTACACAATTCCCAACTATCTATTTACAATACAATAGATAAATAGAGATGGTCTAAATTACAAGTGGCCATTCTCTCTCTTTCTGCAAATATCGATTTACTTTCCCCGAAAAAAGAAAAAAAAAAAAAACAGATTGAAAGATGGTTATGGCGGCGAAAGGACGAGCGCCAATCGTCCGCTGAACAAGTCTGCGACCAATCCTCTCCTAAAGTATTTGCCCACCCCATCCATCCATCCATCCATTCCCTCTCTCTATTCAGCTTGTTCGATGGGCTTTCCAAGTAGTAGACAAACACAATTAGCTCATCTTCAATTCAGTGCTTTGATATTGATAGCCCGAAAGAAAAAGCACGAAACGGCCTCAGCTTTCGCCCTCCTCTTCCTTTCCACCCTTTTACATTTTTTAAAGAGCCGACTAAACAATTCCATAAGCAGAAGCAGCAGCAGAATAAATAAATATGAAGCGCGGTCTATTTTTAAAGCAGATGACGAGGTGTCTGGACCGCTCCTATCAGACCCACTTACGACCCAGTCGAGTGGCCTCAACTCTAATATTTATCTCAACCGCAAAGTGGTGTGTGTATTCGCCATGAACGGAATGAGTGAGAGATTTTCTGGAATAAAAATTATTTGTTTATCTGCAAATTGTTTATCTTCAAAAATGACTTTTCGAAGCATCTGCTAACAAATTCACCAAAACCTTTACCTAATACAGAAGGTTCCCGTATAACGCATAAATAAAAGTCGCATATTGTGGAGAATACGGAGAATTGAAAGTTTTCTTAACTTTACCGTATCCGTTAACATTGTAAAATAACATTTATTCAATGTTTTATACCGTAATTAATTTTTTTAAAAAAATTTGTGAACTATGAAAATTTTTAAATTTAAATCTTCGAATTCAGTATCATAAATTAAAAGCATAGAAATTTATAACCATAAAAAATATTTAAAAAATAAAGATTTAATGCTTAAAAACTGTAGAAAGACGTTAATTTATAGGTATAATACCCAGAAAAAACTTTCCCTCCAAAATATCACTTTTTTTGAATTATCATTACTCAGTCAAATTTCATCATTTATTTATAGTGACTAAAAACGATTAAATTCTACTTCTTAAAATAATATTTTAACAATACGGCACCTTTAAAGTCAACAAAATTTTAATTTTCAACTTGAAAAAAAAATTAGATTATGCAACTAAAAAATTAATATCTTTGTAAAGAAAGGAGTCACTACTCACTAGTGCCAAAAAAATGAAATTCTCTCGGGACAATAGAGAACGTCCTTGAATAAACCATGCAACTTCATTGTTCTAGAACTGGAACTGCTAAAACGAACAAGGACATTCACCAAATTTGGTCAATTACGAGCACAATATGCTCATTTTCAGACAACAATAATCTTGCCCATTTTTATCTAAATTTAATTTTGATAAAACAATTTATTGCATTTTTAACGCCTATATTCATTCGTTATGTACCTCTCAAAAAAGTAATTAGGTAATTAGCTCGGTTTAGAAGCCCTATCCATAGAATGTACAACTTGGAATCTGATTAAAGAGAGAACGTATCCGAGATTCTCACCTTTCAAAGTTCATAACTCATTCGCGCGTGCATTTAGTAATTTGCCCGGAAATATCTAAACGCCCCCGCCCTCACTCCTACTGAAATAAAAATGGGAAGCAAAGAGCTCATCAATCATCCACACACACACACAAACACGGTTGTCATGGAGACCGGAACCAACTCCAAATTCATCCCGTAATAGTTTATCCGATAAAACGTATCGTAAACACACTTTATTTTCTAATCGACAACCAAAATCAAACGCTCCTTCGATGTCGTTTTAATTAGCGTATCACCAATCTCTTTTTTTTAAAAAATTTAAAATGCACGCTCAAGGTGCGCGTGCGATGTTCATGTAATCTAACAAATTCGCAGATAAACATTAAAAATTCTCCCATGTCTCTCTCACTCTTTCCATTAGTCGAAAGTAAAAGATAGAAAAAAAAAATCCCCCTGCGTTAAAATAAAATAAATAAATAAAAAAAAACTATGTGCATTTGTATATTCACCTAGGGAGATGGTTAACAGCTGTAGATAAAAATGTGCTGAGTTGCCGTGACTTAGCAAAACACAATCCCTGCTTGCGCGCATTTTTTTTTTTTTTTTATATTATCTCTCAATAACACCGACGATGAAAATGGTAAAAAGAAAAAGAAATGGAGGACACAAAATTAAAAGCCAAACACACACAAAAAAATAAATAAATAAATGGAAATATGTAGGAAGGTAGTTAGCCGAGCATTCATCAAATTCTCGCATACAAATAAGTAAATAAACAATAAGTTTAGATTTGAAAATAATAATGAAACCAGAGATAGAGGAAAAAATGAATAAACCCCAACGAACAATGAATAAAAATGTCGTCATAAAAGTGACGCACAATAGCCACCATATTTAATAATAATTTTGAACCGTTGGATTCGAGACGCTACAAACTCCTTTAAATAAACTACAGCGCGAGATGTTTACTTTTGTCCGCCAAAAAAACTTAACAATCACCTTTAATTAAAGAAAACAATCGTGTCGTATTTTTGCAATTTACGCGCCTTATTTTGGAAAGAAAGCAATTGTACACCTCCCTCTTTATGCGCGGACAATCCCGTTTATGTGCGAGATAAATGCCATGCTAAAAAGGACGTAATTACAAGTTACAACCACACCTAACATACCTTGGTTCTAATGATTGTTTCGTAGTCTCTGCAAGATCTAGTTATATCGTTTCACACTGATCTAAGTTTATTATTATTACGCGGTTAAATCTATATCGCGGCTACCAAACGAATTAGTAGGTAGTTATTGTAGTTGAAGGGGAGTGCCTGAGCATGCACAAATAATACTGTACTGTATTTAATTTTCATTTTTAGCTTTGATCTCTGTTTTAAATAGTGGGTTTATTACTAAAATTATTAATCTTGTTTGAGAAATGTGTGGCCAACCAAATACTCTCTACTAAGACTCTACATGTATTTTTAATTCCGGTTATACATGTACCGTAATTAATATTGTATGAGAATTTCTAGTGCGTGAAGTAGAATGAAGAATAATTCGCTATATTTTATTGAAAAAAATTGTTTAAAAAAAATTCATACTGTTATACATGCAAAATGTTCACAGCAAAAGAGCTCCGCTACCTCTCTATACCCTAAATCTAACATAATTATCCATCATTATGAACATCCTTTTCCTTACTGTTTTCTAATTAATAAAAAATACAGTAACCCCTTTATTCGAATATATTTCGAAAAAGTCTATTTGTTTATTATTAATTGAACGCTAGACGTAATTGTGAGTTTCCAATTGGCAGAAGACGTTAAGTGTTATCTCTCAGTCTGAATTGTTCGAAGCTTCCGTAGAGAAGAAGATGTGGATTAGATGAGTGGGAGGTGGATTACTTAAGTCTCCCGCGCTCACGTTTACCTCGATGAAGCTGAAAACTTATTTTTATTTTTCGTCCATACTTTCAACCTTTTAAGCCAGCTTGACTTAGCACCGCGTTTCATCTGCTTTCATCCGGGCACTGGGGAAATGAACCCTCTCCGTCTGACCGTTCGTTCACTGGGCTTGAGCATCACGTGATAGCAGCCGACGCCCTCAACGGCGCGCATCCAAATGTCGATACAACGAATTATTCATAGTAGAAAGGAAAATCATCTATCTAAACTTTAAATTACGTCGCCTTCGTTATATTGAAGAAGTCGTTGTATCGACCTTGCGTGGTATCCAGTCTCTAGCTTTGTTTTCAATTTTCGCAGCCATAGAGTCCCGTTAGGCTTTTGCGTTGGGAATCCGTTGCCTGACAGTGACAAATTACTCGGGGATTTGAGTGTATTAGCTGTAGCACGGCGCGATCGGAAGGGATCGAACGAAGTAGGGTGTAGGGGGACTAAGGGAGCTGGGGAAGGCAGGAAGCCGTGAGTCAATAGCTGCATCTATTTCCGGCTGCTGTTGCGGCGGCCTTTGCTGGCAGACGCTCGGTGGAAAAGAAAAAGTGCTGCGTGTGATCGGGTGCGCATAAACACCTCGATTAAATAGATTGAGAAGTCGCGCGCACACTCTGCGATTGGGAATGAGATGGGGATTAAAAACACGAGGAAACATTACATTAAGAAATGCGTTGGGTAGAAGAGGATTATTTTTTTTAATAACAATAATCCAAATAACATGTACAGAAATTTTAAAGCTAATTTAAATTCAGAAAATCCCCAAAAAACCGACATGGCAGCTTTTTAAAAGAAAGATAAGATTAATAAGTGCACTAATTCAAATTTAAGTAAGGCCAAATTCACTAATCGAAATACATTAAACCAAGTTCATTAAGCGAAATTTGCTAAGCGATGTCATTATTCAGTATTTAGTTGCTTTCAATTCCTCAAATTATACATCCGGTACTGTTTTTACACGGATTTTAAATAACACGGTTTCAAAATAAAATTTCATCCTCTTTTTACGCGAAATTTTTTGAAATAACACGAATTTTTAACGAATTTTTCATACATTTATTTATGTATAAATTATAATTTGATAATACTGTATGTATTTTTCGGTAGCCTTTATATAATGTCACACAATTCCCCCATGACTTTTTTTACACGAATTTTTTTTACACGTGTTTTTCAGGAACGTATCAACCGTGTAAAAACAGTATTAGGTGTAATAATAAATAAAGAGAAATTATTCAACCAAACAATAATTATAAAATGCGCATGCGCTAACAACCTTAATTAATTCAAAAACTACCTTCTTTAAAAAAAAACCGTAGATTTTCTAATTAATTCATTAACTATAGCTGGTTCGTGTTTTCATCCATCATTTAACTAAACTTCATTTAATTAAACAACGCAGCGTTAAATCGGTCGTTAGAAAACGCGTTAATCAGTCTCGTAATTGCATTGATCAACGGATAATTAAGCAAAAATCGTCTTCGTTTTCTAATGGCTAAAAGCAGAGAGGGGCTCAGCTCTGGCGACCGCACTCCACGTTGTGTTAAATAAACCACAAGCAGAAGTTTCTTTTTGTAAATGAGGTATCCATTACGAATGATGGGTGGTGGCGCTGCATGCGTGCCAGCGATCATCATCATCAACAACATGAACATCATCATCAAACACGAAAAACACGACGCACTAAGGCAATGGCACATACAATTTACACGACGTTTTCCGGAAATCTGTTCTCGGGCGACATCCTGTCATCTATGTGCTTACGATTCATAAAACAGCCATTATGGCAAAACGTTAAGGCCCTTCTCTCTTCCTCACCCCCGCACAACCCTTTGGAATGAAGCAGAAAAAGAAAGAAAAAAACACTCCCACCCCTCTTCCATGTTAATCGTCGTCTGCTACTATCAGAGTGATGTGATGACACTCGTAAAAATTGACATCTCCTGTCGTGGCCCACGCCTATTAAAAGCCTATCACATGCTTATATTTTCATAAGCAGGGTCAAACGACATATTTTTACTATTCGGAGATGAAAGTCGTCTGCTGACTGTCAAATGCATTTTACTTATTCTTATATTTACACCGGTGTTTGCTTATAAAATGATGTAAATTTTGCCAAAAAAAAAAAAAAATAATATTAAACACAAACTCGTGAATGTTTACAAAAATTTAGCACAAAAATACAATGATAAGACGATTTTACTAGTAAATCGCGTTTAATATTTTTCTCGACCCACCCGTTTGGGAAGCGTTGATATATAAAAAATAAAAATATTATACCAGACTAATAATAAATAAAAGAAAAGTTTGAATTTATTAGGCGAAAACAATCCGACTATTCATTTCTGAGAATATGAAAACGGAGGGGAAAAAAATATCAATAATGTTTTTAGTCGGCTAATAATAATTAATTATTATATTATCTTAGAAAGAGAAAAGAAAAAAAAAATTGTCACGAGATTATTATTTTTAGGAAGTTAAAAAGTTCAAGTTTGAGTTCAATTATAATGTTTTGACTTTGCAGAGTCATAACTCAGACTTAATCTCTGAGCAAATACTTAGAAAGATGTGCGAGAATGTTAATACGTACTCAGAATTTAAAGGGGTTAACGCTATCAACACATTATTTATATAAAAAAAATTTTAAATTGAATGAAAACAGTATATTAAGCTTCGCATAAATTATTTACTAAAACCTAAAATTTGTCAAATAAAATTACTGTCCACTAACCTAAGAAGATCATGAACTTAAATTGTTAAAACACCCTACATTAACAGTTAAAAAGCTGAAAAATATTTAATAATAAAAATTCTGCATCCAATTCTCAAAATGGTTGTTTGTCTACAATTCTGAGAAAATTCCATTAAATAAAAAATTACGAAAAAATTTAAAAACGAAAAAATGTTCAAGTGCTCATTTTCAAAATTTATTTGGCGTTTTCACCTATTTAACCTTAAACCGGTAATCAAAAAAATTCTTTTTCCAAAAAATTTTTTATAAAAAAAAATATAAAGCTTCATTTTTTCATAAAAAAAAATTTTTAACGTTGTATAGTAATAATTTCAAATTTTTTTCAAAAATTATTAAATTTCCCTTTCAAAATCACTTACTTTTTTTTCGAAAAAAGTTTTATTTATTACTTTTTTTTAAAAATGCTTACGCAATAAAAATGATGACGTCTTAAGATGAATCTCGCGTGTCCCATTAAGATTGATGCTCATTTATTCGGCGTAAACCGAGCCGAGCGCTTAGTATTTCTTCAAATAAAATTTGATACCGTTTTTATCGGAATCCGCAACTCGTGCGCCTGCGCCGTTCTTTCCACCCTCCAACCACACCCCACCCGAAACCCATTCAGGGTAGATTGAAGTTACCAGAGAGGGAAAGAATAACATTTCTAGCGTATCAAACGTAATTAATCACATTTATCACGTGTACACAAATACACATTCATTTTCCGCCTTCACCCATACACCCCCTTTAACTCCAAAAAATATGCTCGTGTTATTCGCACCAAACGTAATTTATACTCGGAGTTCAGAAAAAAAAATTACAAGATTCGAAGGTAGAAGAGCGAGTGAATGAAGCACTATATTCAGAGCCGGATTTAACTTAAAGCATTAGGAATAAACCCGGAAAAAAAATTAACTTTCATAAGGAAAAGGTGGAAAATTCTTGTACTGTAATTTTAAAAATCATAATAAATCAAATTGTTAACTTCTTTGTAAAATGTAACTTAAAATTAAAAAAATGCAATTCAAAAATTGAAAAAAAAAAAATCAAAATTTCTCTTCATCAAAATTTTAAGTAAATCTATAAGTAAAGTACACCTAATACTGCTTTTACACGGGGGATACGTTCCTGAAAAACACGTGTAAAAAAAAAGTTCGTGTAAAAAAAGTAATAGGGGAATTCTGTGACATTATACAGGGCTACCGAAAATACATACAGTATTATCAAATTATAATTAATACATAAATAAAGTTATGAAAAATTCCTAAAATAAGCAAAAAGTATTTTTGAAATTGGTTAAAAAAAACCGTGTTATTTCAAATTTTCTCGTGTAAAAAGAGGATGAAATTTAATTTTGAAACCGTGTTATTTTAAATTCGTGTAAAAACAGTACCGGGTGTAGTTAAATCCTAAATCAAACTATTTAAAATTCTAACAACTTCAAATTTAATGCTAAAGATTGAAAGTCAACTTCCAAAACGCCAAATTCCTACAAGTAAAAATTCTATGCAGTACTAGAATCAGACTTTCAAAACACAAAATGTCGACATGTTTTATCCGCAAAGTTCCAAAATCTGAACGCGTATTTAAATCACTAAAATTCCACACAACTTAAAACAAATCCGAACTCAAAGTTTCAAAAAACAGTTTTTATACCGGGAACTAAAATTGATTATTACAAGTTCTTAAACTGTGTGTTTACCCATGCGGTGGGCTTGAGAATCCCCAAAATCCAGCCCTGGCTCACATCATGCAAATGACGTTAGTCCCTCGTAATAACTTACGTATGCAGGAATTCCGAGTGTTATCAAAACGTAGCACGCACCCGAACGTAAACGTATGAAAAAGGAGGAGTCGACAAAGTCATCCGTCATACGTAAACATTCCCTCTCGCAAACACTGAAAGAACCAGGCGCGCAAAGTTGTTGATGGACTTTTTTTTATTCCATCTTTTTAAGCATCGAGAATGAAAATGGAAAAAGAGAGGGAATGATGGAGAGAGAGAGAGAGAGAGAGAGAGGGCTTCATTGTAATAATAATCAAGCGCAAATGCTTAGATGGCGCTGATGAAAGTAGAAACAACGGGCGATGACATCAATCACTTTCAATTCCATCCGATGCCTCTCTCTCTCTCCCTCTACTAAGGTCTAAGACTAAACAAACGACTTAGATCGAAAAGAGTGGAAAACAGAGATGAAGAGAGAGAGAGAGTGAAGGAGGAAGAATGGAAAAGTTTGATCAAGATATCAAAGAAATTGATGAATTAGCACTTAGCGTTTCATTCTAATCTATGACAAAGTTGAGACGTAAACATTAGCAAACTGCGCACGACTTCCTCGTTCGACGCTCACTTTAATTACGTCATTCACAACTAACACATTTTTAGCCAGTCACAGCAACTGATTTAGAGAAAAAATATAACATTTTAAATAAAAATTATTAATGAAAAATTTTTTTTTATTTTGAATATAAATGAATTTTTTAGGCTCCGCAGTATGACATTACTTTTGAGATACAAGAAATTGCAACGAAAGTTTTATTTATTTTGAGTTTCAGTCTGCCTAAATAAACTTTTGTTGTAACAAAATTAAAAAAGGTATTTTCAAAAACCTTGTGAAGTCATGAAACGACCTTTAGAAAGTGTTGATATAACGAAATTCTGCTAAAAACGTTTGGTAAAGTGATAAACGTTGAAATTATAACTGAAATTCCTATGTATTTTAGATTTACTCGAGATTTACAAATAAATCGTATGCGAATTTCGTGCTCCGAGTAATTCTTATTCGAAAAGTGCACCGACATTAAAAACAAATTACAATTAACTGAAGCATTTATAAAATAATCTTTTCCTCGTGGCGCATACGCGGTTTCTCCAGCAAATCTAAAAAACTTCACATTTAAATCTTCCAAAAACTCCAATAATTCCTTAGATTTAACTTTTTTATCTAAAAAAAAAGTCGCAGACTTTTTAATTCGCCTCCTTCGCTTCACTCCCCCAAATAAAGATTCACCACTTGCACTTTTCCTTTTGACGCATTAAGCGAGCGACTCTCATATTTTTTAATATCCGTTACACAGCCTTATCACCATTAGATTTCGCTTATGAACTTCCATCCACCGATCCTCATCATCATCATCAACATAACGTCATTGTCGCCGCCATCTTGCCAAACGCAACATTCTAACTATGTAGTAGTAGCAGCAATTTTTTCTCCCCTCTCGTATCATTTTTTTAATAGCTGCAGGTGATCATCGCTTTCATCTCGTGTATATACACACACATTAAAAAAAAGTCGAACACGAAAGAATTTGCGTATAAAAGTTTAAAAGAAGAAGATAGAGTGGGTGGGTGTAGGTTGCGCGCAATGATAAAAAAAAAATTGCGCTTAGCATCTGAGAAAAATCTTAATGGCACTACGACCCTTATTATATCTGCTAAAAGCCTTAATGTGCACAGACTGCAGCGGTGCATACGTTTTTCCATAGATGAAAACTTTTCTGCGTCATTAGGTGAATATGTGTAAGCGAGACTACTGTGTTTCTGAGGCTTTTTTTTTTTTTTTTTTTTTGATTGATATGCTCAATTAATATGCTCCCGAGTAATTTCCTTGTTTCGCGAATAAGTAAAAGATGCACGTTTCTCATCCTCCCCCTACGAATCTAGGAGATTTAATTCGGAACCAACCTAAATATATGAGGGATAAAAAGCGACAGAGTATGTGGGAGATGTAAGAAGGGGACAAAAAATGGCTTCCCTATCCCATTTATTATTTTTTATATACAGTATCAGATTTAAATTTCAAAGTATTAATAACGTTTTAATTACACTTTGGGGAATTTCCCCTAAAAATGGAATAAAAAAACAAACACAAGCTTTTGTCAGGAGACTTCATACTTTCTACCTGTATTCAAATTTTGGTGACGTCAAATTGTTAAACCGTGTGAATAAATTAATAAAGTGGATATCAAAAAAAAAAAAAAAAAAACTTAAAAGAAAAAATACGGACGAATTTATGGTTTTGGCTTTTATTTTAGTACGTATCTTTGCCACCAAACGATTTAATTTTAGATAAATTTCGTTTTATTTACAAATCAGCTGGTTAAGTTATACAACTAATTTTCTTTTTACACGGATTTTTTTTACACGAATTTAAAATAACACGGTTTCAAAATAAAAATTAATTCTCTTTACGCGAGAAATTTTGAAATAACACTGGTTCTTAACCAATTTTAAAATTATTTTTTCCTTGTTTTGCGAATTTTACAAATTTTTCATACCTTTATTTATGTAATAATGATAATTTAATTATACTGTATGTATTTTTCGGTAGCCCTTATATAATGTCATAGAATTCCACCATTATTTTTTTTACACAAATTTTTTTTTCACACGTACTTTTCAGGAACGTATTCCCCGTGTAAAAAGAGAATTAGGTGTACCGTATTACGATAAAAGCTTACGATATGGTTAACAAAACAATAACAGATTTGAAAAGACGAATTTTGAAAACAATATCGGTTATGCACACGCGCCCTTAATGCCGCCGGTACTGTAGTTAAAAGTTTTAATATTATTCTACAACGAGTTTATTTTTACTAAATGTATAAATCCGGTGACTACCAAAAAAATCTAAGATTGAAAATAGTAAACTCTTTAGTAGGCTACACTGCAAAAATTTAATAAGAGAAAAGGCGTTCACGCTCATTCGATTGATAAAATTCAATTAACTGGTTTGTTTATCTTCGGGTTGAATAACGTTGAAAACAAAAACAGCTGTTTTCGGGGTTTTGTAAATGGCCCTGGCCTAAAACAACGCCCTGCCTTTGTGAGATGGAAGGCCCTAATCTAAACAAAACGTCAAGTATATCATCGGGAAAAACGATTTTTTTTACCCCCTATCTACAAGTTCGACTCAATTACATCGGCGTTTTTGACATTGAGCGATTCCCCAGCAAAAATGTTAATAAAAATAATATGGGGGGAGAAAAAATAAATAATAGAGAAAATAAAAAAAAAAGAAAAGATGACAACGTAGCATACTCATTAAGAGTCTAATTAAAGCTTTTGACAGCTTTTCGCAATCGACTTGACAAGCAACTTTTATGTATCATTAATATCATTTTCCGCGCATGCGCATTCATTCGAGGTCGTAATTTGCACACACAGAGAGCGAGCTGAGGCTATGAATTATATTTTTGAATGAATAAGTCTGAATTTGACATGTTTTTAACTTTTCAATTGGTCGGTTGCTAAGCGATGCGACGCGGCGGACATATTGATTCCTCGCCAAACAACAACCTAAAAAAGTTATTATGTTTTCAACTTTTACTTTTTCTCGTTAATCGTTTAACTGTCAAAAAATAAATGTAGAGGTCGTTGAATTCGCCCGGAAATAAGAAAAAGAAAAAAAATAAGTCTACAAATGCGCAAATAATGGAATATTGAAATTTACGGAACATGACTTTTGGTCTCAGGACTTTATGAAACGCTTCAAAAATTAATTTTATCAATCAGAAAAAACATTTTCAATTACTGTATTAAATAAAAAAAAAATTTAAAAAAGGATTACCGGTATTAAAAATTAAATAAAATTTTATTTTATATTATTTTGAACTAATGGTTTTCAGTGCAACGAAATGTTTTATTGTTTTTCTAAATCTGCCTTTTATTTATAAGTATTAAAACTCATATTTATCGTCTTACCGGTTACTCAATTATTATTTTAGAAACTTTTTTGTGTAATTTCCACCCTTAATAATTATTTATGCACGCAAATTCCTTGGTTTTGCGTTAAAGAGAAATGAATGTAGAATGCGGTTTTGACCATTAACGCGTTGGCTGACAGAGCGAGCGAACATATTAAGCCAATTGGCTTTAGGTGATGAGAGTGGACATTGAATTTTCACGATCCACTGACCACTGCACCTCCCGTGGTCATTTCTTTCCCGCTTAATCCAGACGGTAAATCCACTCTTGTCGGACTCTCCTCAACCACCGAACGAAGCTTAAACTAAATCCACCTCGGTCACAAAACAACAAAAAAAACTTATCTGTCCTTTTAAAAACTAATCAAGCAAAATTCTACGAGACCACTTAAATCAGGATACACTAACGTATATATTGACCCTTTCCATTATACCGCAATAACTCATTATGCATTGCTGAACAAATTTGATGATTAAACGTCAGCGGTTTGTAAAAATCATTAAAAATATCGATTACTTTCTGATATCCTTTTCCCTAAAACTAATATTTATGAGCCTTTTAAAAATTTATTAACGATAAAAAAACTCTTATAACGGCTACCCGACACCTTAAAACTGATAAAACTCTCTTATTACGTTTAAAGTTAACGAAAACAAGATTGCAGCTACAGTTTTTTCTATTGTAGAGCCAAAGCGGTTAAATGTATTTGAAATTAAATGCCGTAATGTAAAAAGATGCACTTGCGGTTAATACGAGCAACGATTAAGTGGGTAACTAAACGTAACACTCATAAAATTATTATCATGATACCGACAGCAAAACAATAAATTAAGAAACCAATTAATCTCGTATAAAGCGTAGGATTGTACAAATATTAGCAGTGCGATTTCAGCAACTGGCGCGGGCGATATTCCCCCATTCGATTAACCAATCACAAACACTTGTATAATCTTCCTGCAACGTTAACAAACCTTCTAAATGTTATTGGATTCTATAGTTAAAATGTGCGGCATTATGTTGAACCGGTCTAAATAAATCTCAAATTCAAATTATCAAATATCCAAACCGTTTGAGGAGCAACTGCTACCAAATTTAAATCATCATAAATTGTATTCGAATAAATATTGTTTTATATATTATAGTATACTGTACAATCATATTAAACAAATTTTTTTTTCCTCGATAAGCGATTAATAATAAACTGCGCTGTGCGCTATAAACAACGATCGAAAAGTGAAACAAAACAGCTGCGTATAATTACATTCGCGAAAATAATAATTCTAGTTTCAAATTTCACTCTTAAAACTAGGGGTTTATTCCATAGTTTTATATCTCTTCGGTATTATAAGAATTATTATTAAAACGCAGGTGGAATATTTCATATTATTCGATTCTGATATAAGACGAGCGTCGATTTAATCGCGTTAAAAGCGTACATGGAAATGCCCTTTCGCGCACTAGAGAACCCAATGGATACAAAATACTTGACCGGACAAACACAATACAGTACAGGGTGTCTGGACTCGAAAGATAAGAAGGAGAGATATAGAGAAAAAAAAAAGGAAAATAGATAGATAGACCCATCACGCACGAAATAATTGGAAATAAAGGGCACTCACTACTAGTTGTCATCAACCATGCAGCGGTTAGAGATCTCTTATTCTTGTAATCTGCAACAATAATAATAAAAACCTCGATGTGATTCTCCAATTTAACAAAAAAAAAATTAACTTATATTTTATAATAGCATCAATTTATTATTAAAAAAATGAAAGAAAATTGTCTAATTAAGGGATTTCTAATATAATAAACTAAGTTACATGACTGGTTCTAATGTTGTTTACCAAAAAACAAATGTACCGGTACCAAAAAACAGCGTCAAAAATTAATTTTAATCATCAAATTACAAAAAATACGTTGGTGAAAAATAGTTTTTTCTCATTCGACTAATAATAATTATATGGAATAATATCACGTCACACAAAATAGATTTTGACGTCATTAATTCCATATCAAACGTTCCAAAAAATCAAAATTTATAAAGAGGCAAAATGATGTTACTAGTATATGGAATTAGTATTTAATCATTTCGGGCTTCATAAAACGAAATAAACAAATAATGTTTATTTTATAAACAAAAATAATAAATAACGGAGTTGAATTAAGATTTAATTTTTTAATTTCCACCGAATGAATACTTGGAACCTTAAAAAGGCCAGAATGCCGCCATACCGTTTCGTAAATAAAACCGGTAAAAAATTCTAATATTTTCGATTTCTTAATCCTGATTTTGTTATTGTATTTTTTTTTATATCGTACTCACTTTTAAAAATTGTAATTTCAAAAATGTAACTACTAAAAAAAAAAATCAAGTTGAATTTTCTTTGTTAAAAATCCCCGGATGTGTGTCCCACATTCTATTCATCCCGAATTCAATACTACTGAATACAGAGTATAATTCGAAAATTGACGGGAAATAGAGATTGATTGGCTCAATCGGAAAAAAAATCATCCGTTGAGCAATTAAAACCTGACAAACATTATTTCGTCCCAATCAACAAACAATCGTACAAACGGTCTTTCTCCAATGAAAATACAGTAACAAAAAAACAAAAACCAGCTGAAATAACGATGGGAATAAAAAAAATCCTCCATCACATTACATAGCGTTTTAGGTATAACACTCCCGCGTGCGCGAATTACGTCCTCGTGTCGTGTCGGATCACGTGAACTCGGCATGACGTCACTCATCATCGCTTCTCTTGCATGCAGTTTATCGTAAAAAAATATATATATAATATTATCAGGGTAGAAAAGAAGAAAAAAATGGCGGAGAGAGAGAGAGAGAAAATAATGATGAGGAAATAGTAGGGGTTAAAAACCGGGACGCCATCTTAAATCGAGATTTTTACATGCAATTTCGCAGTGGGAGGGCAACAACAACAAAAAAAATGGATCGGTGACGAGCAAAAAAATGTGTTCGGTCTAAATGTCGATACAACGAAAATCAGAACAAAATTTCACAAAATCTTCCAAAAAAAAATTTAGAAAAAATTGTGTGAAAATCGCCTAAATAATAAAATTAAATAGCTCTTATCCTCGTTTCATGACGTAACCTAGGGTTTCACAACGTCGCATCATTGCTGCCAAATTTCTAAAACCAAGAATTAAAGAATAAATCTTGATTTCTTGAAATCTAGTAACAACGACTACACACTCACAATATTAAACAAGCTTTAAAAATAATGTGCGCGTGCGCAAATCCATTAAATTCACCATTAATTCGTCTGTTTTTTCCCTTTATAATAGTAAAAATAAAACTTTTGCTTGTTAAGTAATAAAAAATAACAATATAGAACCATTGAGAATTGGGGGATATTTATAGGACATAAAAATTCCGAGAAAAAAAGATAGAAAGAGCAAGTGAGGGAAAAAATTAAAAAAAAAATTGACAGAAGCTGTTCCATTATAGTATTTTCTTTCACAGGTTCCGTTGTTTCTGAGTTTCCGTAGAGTCGGCGTGTAAAAAGTCATTTATCATACATAATACATTAATTTCTCGAGTTTGACATTTAACACGTGCAATTTTTTTTCCGTATTCAAAATGAAGAGTACAAAAAAATCAATTTTACCAGACGACAAAAATAAAATACAAGTGCAAACTTACAAAAAAAAAAAAAAATGTAACTAAAGTTAAGTTATGGTATAAATAACATCAGGGCTTCCCAACCTTTTCAAGCCACGGTCCACATCAACCAAATTACATGTACAACATTTGCGTTAGGCACAATAACGAATTACGAATTCGCAAATAATAATTTACTTTATTACTTAGTTGGTGAGCATAAATGAAAAAAATTCCAAATTAAAAGTACCGGTAATAAAATTTTGATAAAGAAATTGATAGACGCATGCTAAAAAAAATAATTAAACTAAAGCAGATAAAATTTTGACATAAATAACGATAAAAATTGGATAATGAGAAAAAAATTATTCAATTTTGCTATAAAAAAAAATTACTGCAAATAAAATAATAAAACACCTGCTCTCACTAACTAAGCCAGTAAATTGCATTTTCGAGCATTAAAAATACTCTTTGAGCACACGTCCCATAATTACACGTGCCGCGACTCTCCGTTTGGGAGCCGAATCTCTCATAATATTTTTTAATATATTCAAAGGCAACGAACGTAGTAGGGTTTAAGAAAACCTCGGCTAAAAAAATAAATTCCGCGTTGCATTGTCGGCGTTGGCTGTCACCTAGCAACGGCTCCGATCCGCCAACATCGACCGCAACCAATCCCAACGCGAGTAAACAAGTGGTCGCCTAGCAACGCTTTCGCATCCTCCGTCAATCATCCCTACTTCATACCGAAAAAAAAAACAACCCTGTCCTACACCTTTTTCTTCCTTCAATAAATAATTTTAAAAAAATTTACAATAATAATTACTAACCCGCTTCGTCAATAATTATGCGCGCATGCCTACTTTGGTGACACGTGTCCAACGATTACCGAGCTAACAATAAAAACCATCTTAAAGCCATTTTCTCTATAAATTTTAATAAACCCCTTTCAGTCATCCAATTTCGACCAGATGACGGAAACAGTCATCAAACTTCCATATTATAATATATTCTTAAAAATACGAACGGCGCATGCGTCGACCCCACAAATGGTTTGGATTTCGATAAGAAACAATTTGGCCGCGCGTGCACTTGTACTTCCAAATAAGGCGCTTATACACGGCGGCACGCGTGTAGTGGTCGGTGGCTGAGGGTGGGTGGCTGGTGCATATAAAAATCGGTCGAGTGACCACGACGCCCTCTACTTTTCCTTCCATCACCTCGCTTAATGGCCACTCGAGGATTTGATAGCCAAAGCCACTACAACTACGCTACTACCGTACCTAACGTTTCCAATTTCTCCCTCGCCACTGGCCCCCACCCATCTTTTTCCAGCCATTACTCCTCTATTCCAACATTTGATTTTCTTATCTAAAACTCTCGCTCTTTCTATCGCTCACTCTATACGCTTTCGAATTTCATTTATTTCGACCACTACTACAACAGTTACTATACTACAGCCAGTGTTTCCCAAACATGGTCCCTCGTCGCATTGGTGTTCCGAAATCAAATGATCAACAACATATTTTCTTTATTTTTGCAATAAAGCACACTTTTAGCGTAGTTTTCACGAAGGAAAATATCACCCACTTATATTATTTAACAAGCGAAACTAATTTTGGTTAAGTGATATTGATTTTCGTTCAGTTATTGTTAAATCGGTAACAACCTGAACCCATTTTTAATATACTCTTCGAGGTAATACTCCTTAAAAGTGAGATTTACTCTCAAAATTAGACCATAAGCCCAAAATAATGCAAGTACTGTATAGGGTGTTCGTTGAATGACGATAGTTTTGAAACATGAATAAATCAGTCGAATTTTAATAAAAATGAAATTTTTTTTTAAAATTTACATTAATTGACATCTCTCATTTAATAATAAAAAACAATTTTTAGAATATGACTTCTACAACTGAATCGGCACGTATTAATGCGCTCAAAGAAAATTACATTAATCCTATGGTATATGCCGGCACGTGCCGTGATTCAGTCGGCAGGCGCAGGCTGGAAGTCCGCAAAAGTTTAAGCCGTCAAAATGAGTGAGCACGTTTACACGTGCCGACTCAGTTGTAGAGGCCATATTTCAAAAATTGTTTTTTATTATTAAATGAGATGTGTTAATAAATTTAAATATAAAAAAATAATTAATTTTCATTAAAATTCGACGGATTTATTCATGTTTCAAAACTATCGTCATCCAACGAAGACTCTATACAAACGAAAGTGTTTTTGTGTTTATTTTTGGATACTTTAAAAGAATTTTTTTCATAAAAAAGTTAGAATATTGCTGCAAACTTTTATCCATAATTTAACATTTTTAAGCAAGATATTTACAATTTAAATAACGTTATTTTCTTAAAAAAAAATTAATTTGATTTTAGCATTATTGCATGTGTCGTGGCGTAAAAAAGGTTGAGAAGCGCAGTTACAGCTGTACTACATCTTTTTCCATTTCATTCTAATTCCATTTTCTCTCATTTTGTTTCAATGGCCATCTCTCAGTCCTATCTCCCCCTCTCCTCCTTCCCTCTACGAACTGCGGTACATACAGTATAGCAGTAGAAAGCAAGAAAAAGTCGTTGTCCGCTGCGAAGTCATTTCCTGTCCGGTCGCCATCTGCATTTTATGACCAAAGCCCTATCTCACTCGTGTTAAAAAGCGCATGAATTTTGTTTGCCCTTTCGCATTCATTCTTCTTTCTCGCTCGCCCACCCACTCCCCTCATCTCCTATCCCGCAGTACACTCTTTTCCCTTTTCAGAATCACTCGGCCACAAAATTCGTTGTCGCATCACATCAAATCTTTTGCCCGTCCAAAAACTTTCCATGTATATGTATGCATTCATCCACCAAATTCTTTTATCATTATTATTCCTTGGCGCACTTCAAAAATAATCGTAAAAAAATAAGCTTATCAAATCCAGTTTTACTCTACATATTTTTTTTTCTTTCCATCTTAAAAATAATGTCTCAAATAAAAAATTTTGTTCGATTCACCTTTAACATTCTAAAAACCCGAATTTGAATGATAAACCACGTAGATAAAACAACGTAAACATAACGTATCAAAAAAATTTATCCATAAAACGCATCAGTTTTTATTAAATTCTATCATATACCGGTATACACTATTTTCAAATACAGCGAGTAAAATTAATTTTCTTAATCAATAAAATTGAATTTCGCTCGATATTTATTCAATTCTATAAGTTTTAAGCATTTTCTTATTGGTCGCCTTAAGAAAAATAAGCTCAATTTTTGTGCTGCCGAAATGCCATAAATTTAGTACTGTATTATTGTTTTCCATCCTTGTTAAGAATGGGACAGCGAAGAAGACAGAGAAAGAGAAGGCTTCAAGAGGCCAAAAATATCACTCCTATAATTATTGTGTGCAGACACCCAGAAGTAGTTAAGAGTGTCACCCATCCAACTTCTTACCAGTCCCCCTTTAATTAAATCTTCGGTTGAGCCTTAAATACATTATTATTACAACTTAAAATTCTGTGGATTTTTCTATACATTTTCGAATAAATTTCCTATATAAAGAGTCATAAAATTACAGGATGTCTCATGTTTTTCTTTTTCTCTTTTACTCATCATATTCTAGTCTATACAGTATTCGTAATTTTATCAGTCTGGGTGATATATCGAGGGGAGAATTGTGGGTGGCCAAAAAAAAAAAAAAGATGGCGAAACAGTTTAGAATTGTAGATCGTAAAAAAATTTACTGTCTGTTTATACGGATTTTGGCCCCACTCGTTTCTCATAAAAATGCATTTGCTCGCTGACCATGCAACTCGTCTTCCATTACACAATATATAATATTATACGAGAGGGTGTATATAGATATTGTAGAAGGAAAAAGCATTGTTATACACGTAGAAAAAGAGAGAGGGAGAGAACACGCTTGACCAAACAAATGGACGTTGAGTGAGTGGGTGCAACTCGCATAGGTACAACTCAATATGAGAGGGAAAAAAAGAAAAGCGAGATTGAACCGGAAATAAGAAAAGGCAAGTCAGCGTAACATTAAAAAATGGCGTCGATGGATTGGAAATGAATGAATGGTCAGTGGAGCAATCGGTCAACCTTTAATGGTCAACGAGCTGCGTTCACACTTTCTCGTGGAATTTCGTTTACGAACCAAGTTGCCAGCTGTTATTCCCCCCGTCTTTTTTCTTTTCCCCCATTTCTTTTTTTTTTAAGAAGTTTTGTCAGACTCGAACGTTAATTGTCGTCTGCCAAATTAACTGACGGATATATTAGTGCGCATCTATCTTTTTTCTTTTAGCAGACGGGTGTATTTTTAAGATGAGCCCCGATTTTTTTTTTTTTTTTTTGGTTTCTTCGTTGACAAGTGTGGAGACAGATGATAACGCGTCCCGCTAGTTGAATTCTCCCGTTATTTGAATGCTGAAATATATGACAGCCATCTTACTGATAACGACACGCCATACCTCAACTTATATTCCTTACATAAATTATATAACACTTATTAAATTCTACTCGAAAAGAATTTTAACGAGCCTTAATTGAATTATTTTAAATACGAATAAAAACCGGAAGTCAATCATCGAATAAGTCAGTACCGGTATAGCTAATTTCTGTGAGATAGACAACTTCCTTTTTTGAGTCCTAAAAATTCGTTAAAATTTATCTTATAAAAACAAAGAAAAGTATTTTCGCATTTATGTCTTCATAATTCACCTTAAAAATAATAAACTATATTTATTTCAGTAGAAAAAGCTTAGAAAAAATTCTCAGAATTTTTAACAAAACTCAGCAAAAAAAATCTAAAATCCTATAAATCTCCATAAATACTCTCGTAATCTCAAATTTCCACAACAAAGTACGAACATCAACAAAAATCGTAAACTTAAATCAAATAAAAAAAAATCCGTAATTTATATTTCGTTTTCAACAGAAAATCTAGTTTTATTTATATTTCGTTTCAGACTAATCTCAATTTGTTATGATCACGTAACTAAATCTATTACAGTATGTGGTTATCAATTCAAAAATATTCGGATATAAAAATGTTTAGTCACTGTATTTAGATAAATTTAAAGTTCGCACATTTTCAAACCGGATATCGTACACAATTTCTTACTCAACACTATCAAAATTTTAAAACTCATTGTACAGTACGAGCGACCGCAATACATGTGCATATATATTTTTTTATTCTGGAAAACTGCTAATAAATTCCATTAAAAATGTTCTCTTTCTCGTCGAAAATCATTACATATAAAAAAAAAACGTACAGCAGTGTAGTTAGTGTATTTTGCGGCATCGCTTTGGTAGGCGTTTCTGCTCGGTTCAACACATAATAACGCTGTTTCTAAATAAACGCTTCGACTGAGTTTGTTATCGGGGAAAGTGCAAGTCCAACAAGAAGACTGCCATGAATATCTGTAGTGGAGATCGATGGAAAAGCGATCCATCATTGTCAACATCACAAACAGGCCACCAACCCCCAACCTCCTATACACACTCTCACAGATTTAAATATACAGCGCAACTACATTCGCTTCCCAACCTTTTGGGAACCACGGTACACTACTTTTTTTGAATAAAATTAGTAATACGAGGGTAAACTTGCAGCAAATCCGTAGTTTGAAAAACAAAATTAACCCACTATGAACTAAATCAACATAAGCGGCGACTTATTTAGCCCTAACAAATTAATTTCGATGAAAGCAGCAGAAACAATTACAAAATGTTGAAATTTTGTTAATACTGTAAACAATAAAAATTGTATTGAAAAAAATATACCGTACCGTATTAAAAATATGTTAAACAAACGTCAACAGTATATGCTTTTAAAAAACGGTGAAGGTTCGATTTGAAAAATAATTGACAAATTTTAAATTAAAAAAAATAATTTAAATTAGCTTAAAAATAATGATTTTCAATGCAAGTTAGCTAAGCGATGAAACTTAGCCGAAAACGGATTTATACTCAAAAGCACAAAATAAAAATATTAGACGCCGTTTTTCTTAACCATTTTTAATGCAAATTTCCGAACCGAGACTATACCATGGCCATCTTTGGCGGCACACTTGCCACTTGATCTCAGCATCCCAAGTGGGTCGCCGCATCCCTCGCTTGGGAAACAGCTGTTCCACTCGACGCACGAACCCACGTGCGAATGCAGACGCGCGATGACTAATATTCGGTTAGCTCGATTGATCGAAAAGTTGACCTCCCCCCTCTTCCCCCAGCCAGCTCGGTGAAGCAAACCGGAAGTAAGTTTGGGGAATTCGATAGATTAATAAGCGCAGCCAACAGGAAGCGGCGTTGGAGACTGACGGAAATGATACGTCATAGCGTAATCACGCTCGTTAATTACACTTTCAAATTAAATTTTCGTTAAGTCCGTTCGTTTTTAATCTCCCCGAATCTTAAAAGGAACCCCGGGGCTTTCTGCTCATCTGCAGCAGTAAGTCCAAGCAAAAAAAGATGGCGGCGATAAATTTGGGTCGTAAAGCGGACTTTATCTCTCTTTAAGCCTCAAACGGCGCGGTACAGTCGTAAATTATTTTTAATTAAATTAATATCATTTTTGCTGCAAATTTAATAAGGTGAAGCGCTAAAGCCAGCCCTATAAAATTTTTTAAAGGAAATAAAATGCTGCTGCCATCTACCGTAGTAGGGCAGCTACCGTTTAATGAGTGCGGTAAACATTTGAGAAAACGAAAAGCGGTTGGCAGATAATATTTATGACAAAACTAAATAAATTCTCTTAAGACTATCTAATAGCGTTTTAAGGGAATCGAAAATTTACCATAACTCTCTTTTAGTGTTTAACGTATAAAGTGAAGCTAAGAAAGCTGTCTTTTAGCACGTAGAGAACACGATAAAGCTAAGAAAACTCTCTTAAAATATTTAGCGGGTACGGTAATTTCATAAACATTTTTAAATGAACGTTTTTTTTTTTTCCTTCGCAATTTTTCCCTTTTAAAAATAACTCAAAATTCCGTATGACATTTGCGATTGTTATAAAAATGGCGTTTATATTTTTAGTTAGAGTTAAAAAGTTCTTTTGTGGCAAATGTTGTTGGAAACAGCTGAGTATGTTTTACGGTGGTTTTAAAAAACTCATCGTAAAGTAAAACAAGAAGACGAAAAAAAAAAAAAAACACGAGAAGAATTTGTTGGCAGTCGATGTGAATGGTGAAACGTTACACGAAAAATGAAAAAAAAAATCTGGTTCGTCACCGAAATCCAACTCTCGGGTTTTATTGCCGAGTGTGGTACGACCTTTAGCGACCTCGGCGGTTTGGAAACAGGATCCACCCTCACCACGCCGGGTCAACCTCATTGGCGCCACAGCTCGTAATGTATTTCGTTGCCACCAGAAAATCTAGTTTGATTTAAATCTCGTTTTACACTCATCTTAGTTTGCAATACATAACAAAGTTTATGTTACGGTTTCCAAAATTTGCTTAATCATCTCAGTTCGTTAAACCGTTTGAAAAATGCGCAATGTAAGCAAATGTTTTAAAAGCCAGTTTAAATTTTGTTTGCAGACTTTTAATCTAGTTTGATAAAACCCCTTTTATTGCCCCCAAAAACTTGGCTAAATCTAGATTTAGAATTCTGGTGGGCACAAAATATTTTAAGGTGCTAATGCAAATTACAAAATTTGTTTACCATAAAATTTTGCAATATACAATAACATAGAAAAATAAACAAGTCGCGTTATCAATAAAGCTTATGTTTTGTGCTCATTTGTCCCTTGAAATCATCACGATTGTCTCTCGATCGCAGTGTGTCGCGTCACCTTGCTTGAGAAATACTTGCTCAGAGCTAACTAACTCGGATCGCGTAACAGCTTGCGCCAAAAACTTTTTTTTTTCTTGAACCCTGTTTGAAAATTCTTGAACCTGCTGTCGCGTTCAAACAAGAAAAAAAAACTCGGTTTGTCTGACACTCTTTATCAATTCTGGGAATTCGTCGGAGAAGAAGACGAAACTAGAAAAAAAAAAAAAAAAAACAACAACGTACATTTCCGCAGGTGCATCGAGCAGCCATTACGAATGCGTACATATACGTTTTCAACAATTTGTTCGAAGTAAAAAAAATAAAATAATTTAATGTTACTTAGATGTCAGAGCATCATTTTCGTTCTTCCTCCTCCTTACATACCAAAAGCAGCGTTAACGCTGGTCGGTTTAGCGCGCTCCAACCAATCGCTAGCAGCGAGATAAATAAATAATCTTTTTTAAAAAATAAAATAATAATAAGGTGTAGAAGAATGATATAAAAAAAGATAATTCTCATCACGAGCGAGGACGAATTTCTCGCAACTGACAGAATAAATTTCGGTTGGTCGTAGATTAGGAAATTCTGATCGAAATACGACTTCGCGATTATAATGATCGCAATCATAACAATGTTTTTGCTGCCCTTTGCCTCATCCCGCCCCCTTTTTTTTCGCTCCTAGACTTCACACGTAATATGCGTAATCCTAATGGCTAGGAATATGACCGGGTGAAAAGGTTTGTTCCGGGCGTAGGATTATGATTCGTCCTCACAAAAACAACAAAAAAAGAGTTTTTAAATCTTTTCCGTAGAAATTTTCTGATTATTTAACACATAAATCGTGAAATAATCGCAATAAGAAGTATGAAAATTAATTATATGATAATCGCGGCTTAATCCATCTTGGCTCGTAGTGTGTTTTTTAAATCAAAATAATTATGCCAGAAAAAAAATTGGGCGTGCGATCTTTTTTTGTCCCATTTAAAATCTATTCCGTTTGCGCGATTTAAATGATAACCTATTTTCAATGTAATATTTTGGTTGGACCACTCAGTGATCTAGTTTTCTTCGTATTCGAAATCGCAAATCATTTTCTTAACTACAATACAGTATTTATATTTTAAACTTGTTTAAGAAAGAAGTTTCTACTAAATCTGGTTTGAGAAAGTTTAATATCGTTTACCGTATTAAAAAAATACATCCCTAAAACTAAATTAAGAAATCCGATAGACCTATTATTGACTGTTTGGTTCAACCATAATTCTTTTTTTTTTACCTCGATTTACGCGATTTTATGTCTGCGCAAGTTCGTTTTAACAAAGCAGTATGTTCGCGCAAATGAAGGACTTTACAATACCGGTAATAGATGCATTCTATTCCATTGAAAATATATTATACTGAATACAAGACTTTTTTTCAGAATAATTTTAAATAAATTATGAATACATCAACTTCTTATTTTTCTTCCATAAAAATAAAATGTTTCATTACTCGACGTCATTTTGTTTGAAATTCTATAAAAAGTCTAAATAATACGGCGCACAAGATGGAAACGTGAGACAAACTGCGACTCATTAACATATGCAGAAGCGTGATAATTCTCAAGTTACAACTAACATCCGGTTTCCGTCTCTCTTTATCCCTCTCCCCTCACATCACTCTTTGGTACTTTTCTTTCGCATTATCAAAAACTTCGTTGGAGCCAAAAAAAAAAAAAAAAAAAAAAATGAGCTTACTTCCAGATAAAAATGCTAAGCTTAGTTCATTATCCAGCGCATCCTCTTCGCGCAACCCAAGACCCAACATAATAGATAAAGTGGTGAGAGGGGATTCAATGGGCACATGACAGAAACAGCAGTTCCAGATGATGATCGACCCTTTATTATCAGTCATCGTTATTCATCGAGCCCAACGCGAAATTTAAGCCAATTTCCCAGCCAATCCCAATTCTTATTATAATAATAATTATTTTTTTCTCTCTCAATTTGTCACAAAATAACGAATATCGTTACAAAAATGTAACGCTTTCCTTTCAAATTGCCTCAAATCTCAAAGTGCGCCAACCACATTCTTTTTTAGAACGGGGACCTATACGAGAACTTTTTTTAATCCGAACGTTGTTCCTAGCCAAATGCACATCAGAACTTCTTCAAATTTCGAGAGTTCACAAATCGTATATAAAAAAATTTTAATCAAACTATCCTATTACTGTAATTACATCAAATCTAAACCTACATATTGAGCAAATTTTCCGATCGATAAAAATAAAATTAAAATTTAGCATCATTAAAAAAAAAAAAAAAAAAAAACCAGTTGAATGAAAAGTAATCGAAATTGACGTTATCGTGATTAAGTCAATTTCGAAAAACGTCAAGTTGAAGAAGAAGAATACGCTTTTTTTTCCGCGTCAAATGTAACGCTTTTCCGCCAACCCAAAATAATAATGTAAGTTGAGAACGCCACTGCCATTCTTAATAAAAACGCGTAAAATGAATCACTGTCTCTCTCTCTCTGTCTTTCACCAATCATTTGAGTGTGTTTGAAGAGATCGAAACCTTGTTAAAACATGTGTCCGACACACGAACGAGCAACAGGAATCTAACAACGCGAATCCAATTTCCTTTCCAAATCTGTCACACTCACTTTTCACTCAAATTTCGAGCATCACTTTTTTCATCCCTTTTTTAAAAATATAAAAAAAAATGCTTTTATTTTGCAAATAAAACGTATATGCGCCTGAAAGCACGTCACTACTCTTTTACGTCATTACTAGTACGTAGAAAACGCTTTTTATATTTGGTAAGCGAAAATAACAACGTAAAGTCTATGCAGTTATGTTTACCTTCATTTTTCATAGTGTACCTACATTATTATTCGTAAAAACCAAAAAAAAAAAAAAAGGAAACAACAAACATTGAAACAGGTGTCAACAGAAAATAACGCCATTGTTACGCTTATGCCGCTAGAATTGTCTGATGCTTTATTTAAATAAACCGAAGCCTCAAAAAGTAAAGTGAAATGCTACAATTTAACAAAATCGAACGCAGGAGAATAAAATGGAAAAAGTATCCTTATAATCTCAACAACGTAATAAAAATAATATACAAATATTCTTCAAAAATCAAACAAAAATTCTAATGCAGCAAACTAGAATTACAGACCAAAAGCAAAGGTTTTATGGCAAAGTCCCATACTGTAACTCCTATAGATCCCATAGTTATTTTCAATTTGCTAGCTACTGTATAGGGTGTCCCACGGAGAACGCACTTTTTAAACAATTAATGAATTAATCAAATTTTAACGAGACTGTATTAATTATTATATATTTTCCATTCAGCAACATCTCCGACTTAATAATAAAAAAGAACATATGGCATGTGACCTCACTAACTAAGTTGGCACGTGTTAACGCATTCACGTTTGACAGTTAAAGCTTTTGCGGACTTCGACCGTGCACCTGCCGACTAGGTCGCGGCATGTGCCGGCTGGGTCTCGGCTTGTACGGCAGATTTATTAGAAATTTCGTTAAGCGCGTTAACACGTGCCGACTTCGTTAGGGAGGTCAGATGCCACATTTTCTTTTTTATTATTAAATCGGAGATGTTGCTAAATGTAAATATATATAAATAAATGAATTTCCGTTAATAGTTGACAGATTTATTAATTGTTTTAAAAGTGCATCCTCCGTGGGACACCCTATACATGTAGAACCTAAATTTAAATATGAATAAAGTAAATTCGTCACACCTTAAGATTTGAAAAGACTAAAATTTCAACTTAATGACGTATTCACAAACAAAGTGCTTCTCAAACGGGAATAACGCGACATTTAGTGAAAAGTGAGCCCAAGCGCGTAACGAAATACGAGATTTAAATAAAACTACTGAAAATCTTCCGTTGACAACGAATGTTGCTGATTTTTCTTAACATTAGAAATTAGAAAATAAATTTTTTTTATTTCGAACCAAAAAGAAAAACAAAACCGTTTTTGTTCCGCAGACATTTCCGCGCAAATCGAATCCATCTCTTTTTATGCATACGCTACTCAATGGACCTGTGGTCTGTAATTTTATTCCTCTTTTTCTTTATTATTATTCAACCACTGGTCATGTTTTTATTCTTCTTCATTGAAAACGCGACAATTGACGCATGCGCGCTGTCTCCATTATCTTTTTTTGTCGCGCAGAAGAAGAAAAAAAAATAGATGTCCGTTGTGTTTATCATGAATGATCATCATCTCGTTATTTCTCCGATTTTCATCATCATCTTCCTTTTGAATATACACACGACATGGCTAATAGCATCATTTTCGAGCGCGCGTGCTCCACCGTGCAAAATGTATGGAAAAAGATGATACGCGGCAGCTGCTCTTGATCGTTGCCACCCCCACTCCCTGCCCTTTGTCTCTTTCTCGTCTTTTGCATACAACGATTACGACGTGAATAGGTGGCGCTGCTACACGCGCGCGCCTGTGTGTGTGTATGTGCCTAAAGGGGTTGGGATTTTTCTTCCAGGGAATTTATTATTATTATAAAGAAGGAGGGGAAGGGGTGGCGAATGCAATTGTCAGGTAATTAAAGGTCACAGCTCATATTGATGACGCTGCCAGCAAGTACGCGCATGCGCCGCGAATGGCGTTACAGTTGATTTTACTCGGGGCTATCTATTCACAACCAGAATTTAAATCGACTTAACATCGCGAGCATACGTTGGCTTTGTTGTTGATCGAGTTTTAGAAAGGGGAGAAAAAATAATCAGCCCTTACTAACATAATGACTATGCAAAAATAATGTTGGAGGGGAAAATTACAATCACGAAACAAGCTTAGATGATATTATGTGGCGCTTTCCGCGAGCGGACAATTTGGAAGTGCGTTAATCTCTTATAGTAATTATTTCACTGCCCTTAAAAGATGCCTATTTAAAATTTACTCCACGTTGATCTCAGTTTGTTGCACGATATAACTAAATCTATGTTGTGATTACAAAATTTAAAACTATAGTGAAACCCGTTTATAGTGCGATTTTTGACCGGTCCCTTGGACATTGCCATTGGAGCATTTGTTAAAACCCGCTTATAGAGCGACCATATTTGGGTCCCCAGAGATTAAAAGTCTGTATAATAAGTCCGTTTATAGTGCGCTCCACTTAAATGATTTTTTTAAATTTATTTCAAATACTGTATGAGAATTTTAATACAGTGTAATTGTTAACTTTGTGGACAGTTTTTTGGTGCCAATTACAGTATGCATGTAAAGAAAAACCAAAAAAAAAAAAAATTTTTTTGAGCAAATGTTTCATATCCTTAAGAAAATATCTTAGTTGCAATTTCTAGCATTTCCCGGATATAGTGCGATCCCGCTTATAGTGCAAATTTTTTTCGGTCCCTTGATTCGCACTATAACCGGGTTTCACTGTAGTTTGTAATTTTAAGTTTGCATTTTTTGTGACCGCCCACATGAGGTTTTAAGATTTATCAAAATCTCGTTTAATGCTAATCTCAATTACTAATTAGTTTGCATTACGTGACTAAAACCATCCATAAAAAAATTAAAAGGTGTGGCAACGAAAATACAGTATTAGCTACCAATGCAATTATTATTTTTTTTTAAACCGGTTTCTCGCGTTAAGTCTACTTAATCTATCATGACTTAAAATCAGTATTCTAGTTCGATATTAATACATGTACATAGATTTTCAACAAATTTTAAGGGTAAAAAAATGAGCATGTTTATTACCCTCATTAAACCAAAACGGAAATAAGATTGAACAAAAGTTTAAGTAAAAAAAAAAAAAATTTCCATTCATAACGTAAACAAAGTTTTCCAACAAAAATCTCCATAAATAAATAAACAAAAATGGCGGGTGGAATCGGATGCGATAAACAGCTGAGAGAGTGCAAAACCGCTTAAATACATGCGCGTGTAATTCGATCCGTTGTTCGAAAAAGTGTGTTCGCGCCATCGACATTTTCAGGTCAATTCAAAGCTTTTTCGAAAACTTTCTAAATTTACATCTTCTCACTCCCTCTCTCTTTCTCTCTCACTAATTCCCTCAGTCTCTCTCGAGCAACAACAAAAAAATCGCTTAATCTCTCGCGTCTAGTGCCAACAAACTTTCGTCACAACAAACATTTAAAATTAGACCCGAGATGGTTGTTGTGGATGGGCCGTGATGCTGAGGGTGGGTGCAATCCACCAATAACAATATATCTTTTTCTCTTTAATATTCAATTACGTCACCAAAAAAAATATACGTCGTTAATCTTCAGCGTCTCAAACAAGTTATTCAAAACTTTACACGAAGAATAATTGGAATAACAAATTCTGTTTTAAACTTTTCTTATCCATCCTTAAGGAGAAAGTTATAGCGCGTGAGTGAAAGAGAGAAACAAATTCCAATCTCGATTTACTTTAGCAGAAAAATGTTTCTCTCTTTTTTCTCTTAAATTTTATTCGCCGATTCCGAGAATTCGAATCCGGTTTACGTTTCTCGTTTTCTCAGAGTTTAAAACATAAAAAATAAACAAATAAATATCGGTATATAAAAAAAAGTGAAGAAAAATATCAACAACAATAGAAGACAGTCAAAATTCATCACCTTTAATTCTTTTTTTTTTAAAAAAAATAATAATAATAATAATATGTGTAACATTTTCTTTCCACAAAAAAAATAATACCGGTAGTTAAAATAAATATCCACTTTTCTTTAATTACAAGCAAAAAATTTAAAAAATAGTGTTAATGCCAAAAAAAATTTTGTAAAAGCACAAAAAATATTTTTAAAAAAATTTGCTCTAACTTAAAAATAAAGAAAAATAGATTTAAAAAAAAGTCAGCACCACCAAAAATATATATCCAGCTACTTATAGGAATATAATCCATTAGCGTGAAAGACAATGAGATCCACCCACAACACATATGAGGATGATCACGTGTGCCCAATATGGTTGGGAGTGCACGCGCAATCGGAGCAGATGCCAAAAATTAAGCAAAAATAAAAACATACGTGTTCAAGTTAGTTCGTCTTTCTGGTTCACAAGCCCCGCCCACTTTCTTCGACATCTTCCGGCGCGGATAAAGACTGCAAGTCCAACTAGATAAATGCTTTTTAAAGTGAACTTAAAATACTGTCTACTTGCTAATATTAGCACAATTTTATAAAGAAAATAACCCCACACTTGTAACTTACTTTTTTTTTTAGTAAGTTAAAAGCGGTACCTAACAATGCTTTTATAACTTTAAACTTCAAGTTAATTACGATAACTGAATTTTCTTTTCGACTGAAGCTTCGATAACGCTAAAGTTCGTAAAAAAAAACTTGAATACAGTAGTGCTAAACCTCAAAACAATTCATTATTAGAGTTCAATTAAAGTTCAGCAAATGTAGAATAAGATAGGGAAAAAAAACAGCAATATAACGAATTGCCAAAAAAAAAACACACACACATTCCAATCAGATTTAACAAATTCACACGAGAACTTGAACCTACTCAACGTAATTACAAAAAATATAGAACCCAAAAACACGATATGCGACCCAATTTTCTTATTTATTATGCGCTTACCTTGGTCACTAACCCTAGTCACCCACACACTAAAAATGATGAAATTATTTACAAAAATTCTACTTCCGTCGCTTTTATTTTGATTAAAAATGAGCCTTTAATAATAATAATACACCCGCCTAACCGTCATGTTGGAACGTAAATTAACTATAATACATGTATGGAGTAATAATAATTACGACATAACACTAAATTTCCGGGGTGCGTTTAGTGCTGCTCTTGACCCAAATCTTGTAATTAACCTCCTAATCATTATGATACACGTGAATCGCTAATAATTAGCGCTTCGTAATAACGAAAAACTCAAAAAAAAAAAAAAATCCTGATTGAAAATATATATGACACGTCGTAATTAACTCCAGAGGGCGCTGGAAGCGTAAAACCGGTTAAAGCGTTAACTAGAGTAGGTTAGATAGAGGTATGTGATTTTCCCATTCACTCACCCACCCGCCCATCTCACATAACGCGTAACGCACTATCCATCGCCACAGCAAAAATTACGTTCATTAAACAAAAAAAAAAACCCTGAATTTTTAGCTTAAGTAGTAATTTTAAAAAAATGGGTGATGAAACGAGAGCTTACCTGCTTCGCTGTTGTTGTCAGCGCTCTGAGAGCTGGGCTGTTGACTCAGAGGACCCGGAGTTCCGCCGGAAGCGGGTGACCGGACGTCATCCTGTCCTTGGGTGTAGGAGAGAGACGAAGACGGAGGTCTCTGAAAAAGACAAGGGGACTATTTTTCAATTAGTTGGCCATTCCAATTAATAATATTAGAGACGACGATTGGTATCGAAACTACGAAGCAATCATTTAAATCTAAGGCGAATTAGTCAAAAGATGTTTTTATTAACTTATAAGCTATCGCCAATATGACGTATCATCCGGAAAGATAAGCGTTCCTTCTTATTGGCGCTCACTATTCTAATAAATAACGTGTCCTTAAAACTACGAAGCTTTTAAAAAGCGAATAAATCAGTCAAATTTTAATGAAAATGAATTAATTTTTTAATATTTACATACAACAACACCTCCGATTTAATGATACAAAATAATTTTTAGAATATGACCTCTTCAACTGAGTCGGCACGCGTAAACGTGCTCAGGCGCTCACTTTGAAAGCTAAAGCTTTTTGCGGACTTGCAGCCTGCACCTGCCGACAGCATCTCGCCACGTGCCGGCATCTACCGTTAGATTAATGCAAATTACCTTGAGCGCATTATTACGTGCCGACTCAGTTGTAGACGTCACATTCTAAAAATTGTTTTTTATTATTAAATTGGAGATGTTATTGTAAATAAATTTAAAAAAAATAATTCATTTTCATTAAAATTTGATTTGTTTATTCGCTTTTTAAAAGCTTCGTAGTTTTAAGAACACACGTTAGAAGGTTAACTTTAATAAAAATTCCTCGTTTGCGTGAAAGTTACGAGTAAATTAATGGAACTGGAATTTAAAAAAACATTTTTAAGCGATCAACGCTCACTGGAAAATAAAACCAAACCTTTTCTACTCATATTACTTTCTTAACTACGGTATAACTTAAAGTCAAAATGATCAAAATGCAATTAAGATTCAGTGTATCTCGATCGCAAGTTAGAAAAGCTGGTAAAATACCATTACTGTAGCAAATAAAAATGGACCGAGTGCCATCGCAATTACAGCTACATGTGGCTACATATACTTGAGAATCGAAATGCCGTGAAGAAAAACGCCAAGAAATTTCCGGAAGGAAGGAAATGCCGTCGTCTTTCCTTTCCATGTGATCCCCCCCTACCAACTCTATCCCACCTAGTGAGAGCGCGCAAACAGTCCTTCAACAGTGCGTGAAACTAAGCTCTTTTACAAATTGACCAAAAAGATCATCTCGGCAATTGTTTAGCCCCTACCCACCCATGATCCATCCCACACAACGCCATCGAATACAAATTAATGAGGAGATCAAGTAGAAGACGATTGCCACTCCAACAAAACAACAGCTTCTGTTCATGACGTTTCATTCTGAACCAACAATTCACTCAAAAACTTATTGTATTGAACATCTCAATTATGAAGACGTATGTTTGATTGATCTAGTTTTATTTTAGACTCGTTTGACAACTATCTCAGTTTAGTTAAATTCTTTTACTAATTTATGTCATTAAAGAAAAAGTTTAAAAATAAAGGAAAAAACAGATACCATTTTTTAAAAAACTCGTTCGAGTTTTAATCTTATTCTATCGTCATTTATTTTAGATTAATAAATCCGGTAGCAACGAAACATTAGCCCCTCCCCCACATGTACGTTATGAAATCAACGGATACGCGTTTTAATTACGCTAAATTCGCATCCGAATTTGACGTGAGATGCGCGTTCTCTATTACGACAACGAGAAGGGAAAAAAAGGCTTCCCACAGCATAAAAACAAATTAAAACTACTACTGTATTATAATTACAATCTATCTTATTCAATTAAATATTAAGGAAATGTCCATCAAACCAAGATTACAAATTAATTATTACCGGTATACACGAATTAGTTGATACTCGATATACGAAAATTACCAAGAAAAACATAATTAATATTAAAAAAAATTAAACCTAATTAATTCTCCCTTCAAATATCCGCCCACAAATTCAATTGAAATCACCTACACTAAAAAAAAAAGCTATTAAAAAGTTTGTACGGTATTTTTGTGTTAATCACCATGAAAAACTCGTTTAATATCACTGCTACTAAAACTCTAGTTTTAATAAAATCTCGTTTTACATTGATCTCAGCCTAATTCCATGTTGTAGCTATCAAAAACAAAATTTTAAAAATAACAGAATAATAATTATTTATTATCTTGTTTATTTTTTGCCGCTTTTTTATAATATTTCTGGATACAGTACAATATTCTACGAGTATAAAGTGTTAACATTAAATATCTTGTTTTAAATTTTTGAAAATGGTTTAACTAAATCTTTCTTGAATAAAATTAATCGCATTATTTTATTAAAACCTCTTTTATTCGTTCATGCAGATTTAAAAATCGAATTCTATAACTACATTCGTGAAATCGATATTTTCGTTATACAGAAAACTTGGTCTTTACGTCATTTCCAAACCGTACCGTATACAATGTAATATGTAAATAATTTTAAACACTGCATAAAACGACATCATAAAAATCTTAATGGCCAAACTTATTGTTTCCGGCGTAAAGAAAAAAAAGAAAAAAAACACAATTATTAACCGCGTAAATCGAGTGAAAGCATTTAATTTACAGCTAAATATCACTTAACCTAACTGTACTAACTTTGACTTTTTCTCAAATGTGTGTCGGCAATTAGCATGAACGATAAGAAAAAAAAATCTCCCATTTAAAACAAAAAGGAACAAGCCCCATTATTATTTGAGTGAGAGAAAGAGATAGAGAGAACGTGCGCGCGCTTCGCAGAAAGTGCGCGTCAATTACAACAGCCAGCCTTATCGACTAATTGGTAATTTAGCAAATTAACAAGCGAGAGTAAAACGCACGAGCGATCTAAACACGTGTTTAGCCGTAGAAAACAAGTCTCGAACCGCCAAGAGAGAGAGAGAAAAAAAAAACCGACGCCGAAACTCCTTCGCTTTAATTCGGTTTGTGGCTGCCGAGAAGAAGCCGTTATCACAGGGCCCTGTTTGAGGGGCGACGCTAACCCCCCTCGTGTACCAAACCCATAAAACAAAGCAATATCAACCCTCTCCCTCTACAACTACATCCGTGTAATTATTTTGGCGACAATTACCCGCTACTTTTCCTACTGTTTCAAAATTTTGATAGCGCAATTGAACGAGAGAGCTCATTTACAACGCAATCCAAGATCGCAACGGCGTTCAACTTAAAGCTCGAAAACGCATTTTTAAGAGAAAGTTATATTTAAGAAAACGTGCCTTTATTATTTAATCAACATAAACAAATTTTATTATCGTATATTTTTATCCCTCATTTTCATAAGCATTTCTTTTCAAATTTAACTGATCAAATATAGGTAAAACAATTCAAACAAAAACAAAATATTTTTGTAATTATCATTCTTGATAATATTCCACTGGTATAGAAAATTGCAGATCGTAAAGCAAACTTTCGTTTCAAATAATTGTTTCTCCTGACATTTTGAGTATTAGCTGTTTTTACAGTACAGTGTACACCAATACCTCGATATACGGCGCCTTGATATACGGCGTTTTGCTATAACGGCTTTTTTTATTTACGACGCTGT
>JAQGAY010000250.1:0-35243 GCA_034698085.1 Polydesmus angustus | reverse complement strand
ATGTAAAAAAATATATGATTTTCTTTTAAAGTTATTTTTTCTTAATAAGGCCGGAGACTTATCAATCAGCCCTCGTAGAATAAGTGTATAGATTTGTTGACTTTTTGTGGTGCTCTGATTGATTAAAAATGTTCCACAATTGCCATAATACAAGTTATTGAACAACAATGAGCATCTAAAAAATAAACTGAAAACAAACAAAAAAAAATATAGAAAATCTAATTTGGCGCACTGATTTTGGTTTGGAAACAACAGGTAGTCAACACTTGAGTTTCCAATTTTAAATCTGGTATCTTCAGATAGTTGAGAAAGGCAAAAGAGTGATGAATTGATTTCACAACTTAAATTGAGATTCATCACCTTAAAAAATAATTATGGAGATTAAAAATAAAAATAAAAAACTTAAAAGAAATTAAATTTATACTTTTTCAAAACTTTTAATGGAATTTGCGTATTTTTTTAAATTATTTAAACAAATTGTTACAGAATAGTTTTCTCTATTCATTTCCTTATTTGATTCAACATTTATGTCAAAGCTTAATAATAGTAAAAAATATAATAATTGCGTGAATTAGTCATTTGCATAATTAAAATTATTAAATAATGACACAATGAGAGAATCAATTGTCATTTTGTTTTCCCTGCATTAGAAAAATATAAAAATGTATACTTAGAGAAATGGAGGTTTAAAGAGTGATAAATGGCAAAAATTAAACCACAGGTAAAGAGGATTGTCCAGATAAATTTTCTGTTCCTCCTCTTTGAACTTTGAACTAGATTCCAAGCTGAAACTGAGCTTCTAATCAAAGGCAATTTTATTAGTTTGCAATACATGAACAGAGATTTAAAATAGTTTTTGATTTTAGTGATTGTAATAGTAGAAAGCAATTGCAGTTCGATGATAAAGTTAAGCAGAGATTGACCAATCCAAATCCCGGAAATACCACCAATATTACCCACCAAAGATGATGCCTGAATTAAAAGTTTCTTAGTGTTATAAATAAAATTTTAGACATTTGTTTACTATAGATTTTGGTTCTTCAGAAATCACTCTCATTTGCGAAGAATCTTTTTGAATTTGAACAACAGATTGACCTTTCCTGTAATTATAATATTTCTAAATTAAGATTCACTCTGCTAGCTCACCTTAAATTAGCTTATGATCTAATAGATAAATAATTAATTTTTTTCAGACTTGCCACAAAAAATCCAATATTTTCCTACTATCCATAAGATTGATTAATTCATTCAGCTAATAAAAAGAAATTTTAGCTACTGGTAGTTAGAATGCTTTTTAATTTTAATGAGCAATATTTCAAAACAACAAATAAATATGACTCAAAAATCCTAAAATTAAATTTTATTTCAAATTCACATCTGAATAATGTAAATCATTAATGACACCTATCATAATATCTAGTTTAATTTAATTGATCATTAAATTTAAATGCCAAATTTTACAAATTTCGTATTTATTGCCTCCTTTCATGTAAATTTTCCTCCTCAAATACATGCTTTCTTTTTTACCTTTTACTTTTTATGGGTTTTTTTATATCATTCACTTTTTGTATGAGAATTTTATAGTTATTATGGATATTTTAAGGGTCCTTATATAGCAAAGCATTTAGGAATCATATTTTGTTATTTAGCAACTTAATGCAAATAAAACTTACATCTTTGTACAAGTTGAACACCTGATCAGTCTTAATATCATATATATTATTGCTAATTAGATAAACAAAAAAATAGTTATTACATGCAGTGGTGTACCAAGGGGGGGGGGGAGCAATAGGGGACAACTGTACCAAGGCGCCAGGGAAAAGGGGCGCAAAAATTGAGACAAGTGGAGAAAAATTGTTATTAATTTGTCCAGAAAAAGGCCAAAATTTGTTAATTTTCCCAAAAAAATTTCGCATCTCGCAAACTCATCGCTCTTTTATCATTCATTTCATAATGCATGTTTTTTCACGAAGTTTGGGTTCTAAAAACAGCCAAAACATAATCAAATTCATAAAAATCTAATTATTTTGTCCAAAAAACGAACGTAAAATTGTAATTTTAAGCAAATATTTTAGTTTTTTTACAGTGGAGGGGGCCCAAAAACTAGTTTTGTCCCCAGGCACCATGTTCCCTCGGTGCCAAAATAACCACTTATTGGCAAAATATACCTTGGGAAAATAAGTTGCTTGGTGCATTAAAAAATAATGTCCCTCCACCTTCTGTTAAATATTTTATTAAAAAACTGCTCTTTAATTAATAAAATCAAATGTTATTAGGTTTGCTTCCAAGATCTTTTTCTTTTATGCAAAAACTAAGTAATTAATATTAACTGCTATTTATGAGAAAATGCTTTCTGAATTAAAAATAGTTGCTAGCAAGAGGAAAAGTAGAGCAACTTCCAAAGAAAATAGTCAGCAAGGATCTTTGGGTAAAGGTGATGGTACGAGTATGGTACAGTATTATGGGAATAATGCAGTGTGAGGGAAAAAGTTTCAATTTATTTTCATTTATTAACAATACAGTATATTATTTTATTAAATTATGTGCATTTAATTTTAATCAATAATTAGAGTGAAAAAAACACTCACAAAAAAACTTATATAAATACCTGCAGGGTTGTTTACATTGGCATATTGATAATTCTTTAAACTTTACTTCTAAAATTTAAAAATATTAATTATAAAGTACTTGTAGTAATTTGCTTAAATTAAATTTTTTAAAACATTTGAACTATTATTAATATTAAGTTTCATATTTACTTTCTTCAAAAAAACTTTCATCTTTGTCTAAATTGAAAGGAAAAAAATATAAATTACCATAAATTTTGATTTTGATTTTTATATTACCGGTAATATAAATATTATTTTATTTAAAAATATTTACCTAAGTTATCAATTGCTCTGTATTTCATTTGCCATAAACAAAGGTTCATACAATCCTGCCAATTTTGATAAAAAAACATTAATTGTGCTGAACTACAGGAATAAAAAAGTATTTGATCACTAAAAAATGATATTTTTTATTTGGGGTTTGTTGACATGTAGAAAAATAAAATGCATCTAATAAAAGTTGAGGCAGCCATAGTACCATAATTAAAAATTTAATGTAGATTTTCAGTGCATAATGCTCCACAACATGCATAAAATTGTCACCTGCATGTTAGACATCATTTAACATTAAAATTACTTTCTTTATTGACTGCCTGCACTAATAATCCAACAGTTTTGTAAAAATTTTATGGTACTATGACCACTATAATATTTAGGAATATGATGCATAATAATAATTATGATGTTTTTAAAATTACTTAAAAAACATATTGACAAGTACTTTCTACCTGAAAAATATTTATCTTCCAATAATCTATACAATCAACAATTTAAAACCCTTATGTTTTAATTATTTTATTGCATTAATTTTTATTTTTTAAATATTTTTAATTAACTAGTAAATCTTTAAAATTTCTGTTTTTATACACACAGTAGATAGGACCTGTACATTTGTCAGTTCTTACTTAATCCTGTTTTAATTACAATTTAATGACATTTTCTGTATAACAAAAAACATGTCATTAAATGTTACATAGCATGTTTCATAACATGCTAACATTTATTGGGTGTTCAAATACTTTTTTTTTGATTGCTGTAGTTATCAGAAATTATTACAACAAAAAAGAATGAAAAGTGGGTGTCATTATTTGTGGCTGATATGACTCTTGCCATGATGTCTGATAACTCTTACCGGTAACAGTATAGCAGTGAGGAGGGTGGGACATCACGGGCTTATCTCAAATTTATGGGATGAAATCCCATTATAAATCCCACTATACTAAACTGGAGTGTTGCCCCTAATACTCTTTTTCAACCAAGAATCCAGATTGCGCCAATCGTCTTTGGTGAAGTATAATTTAATGATGTCTCTATGACGTTTGTTACTTGCAGCAATCCGGATTCAGAAAAAGCATTTACACCAAAAAGTAGCACTTTTGTGACTTCATTTTCTCGATTATCAAAAATGTCTTTTGCTTCTAGTGGTTTATTCCATTCTTACCAAAAGGGAATAACCACAACAAAAGAAAGTTTGGTTGAAATTGAGGAGAAGTCCAGTAGGTGGCTCCCCCTGGTGTTGGCTTCCGGTATATTCATGGCTGCTTACACCCCCCCCCCCCCCTGGAGCTCTGGAATGGGTGCGTCGCAACTTACCTAAAAGTAGGAAGAATTCTGGAAGTCGAGTTGACAACTACTTGTCCTTTCCTTAGGCGCCTCGCAAATGAGAACGTGAATTGTGGGAAGTAGTAGACGACTGCGAAGGTTGGTGACGATGTCTCCCTTGTTTTGGCGAGGAATCACAAGACTTGGTCTGAGGTCGACTAGGTGACGTCTGAGAAGTTTTCTTGTTAGGAATCAAATCTTCCATTGTGTAAGGTTTACCCTTTCCCCACAACTTCATGATTTCCTTTGTTTGTTCCACAATTTTGGGATCCGTGTTTTCCATCATTAAAAGGAGACTGATCTTTTCTTTTGATGCAGGCATTAAATCGTAAATTAATTTTAAGCCTTCGTTGCGTTGAACTCTTGTTGTGATGGTTGGATGTCTATAAGGCAAACTCAGTGCTCGATTATAGTTTTTGGGAAGGAACGGTCGGACGTCGTCTCTTTCTTGTGGATCTTTTCCAATTTGTCTTCTGAAGTTGTCCAGAGTGTTTTGCATTATTGAATGCTGCATTCTGGGTTTTATAAACTGAAAATAGCAATACCAACTCTCGGTGACATCTGGTGCATCTGGAGTACTTGTAGAAAGTGGTTCAGGTGACATCTCAGCATTGAGAATTAATTCGTCGTTGTCGTCCATGTTTTGTGAAACAAGGTTTTCTGCGGGAGGCGCCCAGTCGTCGTCTTTGGATTGAGTAGATTGAATTTCTTCATTCTTGTGTTCGTCCATTGAACAAGTCTCAGTGGTGAATGTTCACTGGACGTTGACTTGTTGGACGATGTCTCGTTGGTCGAAAGAGGTTTGCGGACGGCAAGGATAGTTTCCAGGGGTGAAAGTAGAAAAAATATCTGGCCGAAAACAGATTTTGTAGAGTGCAATAAAAAAACAAGATTCAAATAATTATAATTCCTCAGGTAAATAGTGCGTAATGAGAATACATGACGTTCAGGGACAAAAATTAATTTTGCGCGCCTATATCCCAAAAGGAGCCAGTTATTTAGTACACCGGCGCCGAGCTTGCGAGGCGCGAAATTTTTTTTAGCAAAAATGGCAAATTTAGACCCTTTTTTGGACAAAATAGTAACATTGTTAACAATTTGTTGCCATTCTGGGCCTGTTTTCATAGTTTACGAAAATTAACTATTATTATTTTTATTGTCTGACAATTTCAAGCTGGAACAGCATCCCAGCATAAAATGTTTTGCTGGGACGTTATCCCGGCATAACCCGGTTTACTTTCACCACTGATAGTTTTACTAATCCTTGTGCGTTGACACCGAAATGTGAAACCAAGTTTCATCGAAACAAACCTTGTCAATCACGATTGACAAATTCGGTGGAAAAAGAGTATTAGGTGCAATTTTGTTAGGTACTTGACCACTCATAAGGATGAGTTAATATAGTCAATTGCTTCAACTGTGATCTTGTGATTTTAAGTGTGATTTTGTACTGTGGATTATTAGAAAAAATTACAGATGTGGCATTATGTTGGACAGTGGGAGACTATGTTGCAGGAGCTATGTGTACCAGCAACCACATGCAATGAATGTGGGCCAATTAGCAAACAATTAGCAAAGTTTGGAGGGAGGAATTTTTGGTTTTTAAATAAAGTGGTGTTAATTGACTTAAATGTAATGTGTTCTGACCAATCATTTCAAGGTTGTGAATTATGATTATACATTATGTAATAATGAATAATAGTTACATTAAGGTTATAAGAATAGTTTAATAAAGCTTTTATTTTCTCAATTTGTTTTGGCCAAATGCTGTATTTGCTGCTTTTGTCAATGCATTTTGAGACATAAGGGTCAGGCATCTTCTTAATCTCAGTCTAAACTCAAATCATTAATGCAATTGTAAAAAAAAACAATATACTGCAAACCAAAGAATATTTGATGTTAAGTAGATCACCCGGAAATATTTTAAACTGATTGTCCTTATCATTTTCAAAAATGTTTATCATAGACAATGGATCCAAACTGACAGTTAAAGAGCGGTCAAAATAACCAAACAATTCACTATATGGAACATTTAATTCCAGGTATATTTCTGAAAAATGTTAAATTTCAAATCCTAACTTAAAAAAAACCTTCAAATTAAAACTAAAGAGTGAATGAATTCATCAGTAACTTAGTTTGATTTCTAAATTACTTTTCAAAGTGATTATTTACAATCAACATGATGTGATAAAATAGTGCATACTACAGTGTATTATTAAATTTATGAAATTTTGAAAAAATCTATAAATAAGTTAGGTTTTATGAAAATAGATTTATTATTTTATTTTTTTATTCAACAACATCTGATTTAATAATCAAAAACAATTTTTTTAATATGAGTTTTCTAATAATAAAAAACAATATTTAGAATAAGACCTCTCTAACTGGGTCAGCATGCGTTACCAGGCTCAGTAAAGTTTCAACTAACCCTATGCCAAGTGCTATGTTATGCTGAGATCGGGCCAGCCTAATATCTTAGGCTGGATTCACTGGATGGGTGCATTAATGCATGCTGACACAGTTAAATTGAAGATGTTGTTGAGTGTAAATATAAAAAAGTAATTCATTTTATCCTTCATCCGCTCGCGCCTTCTGAAATCACACCAGCGCTCACGCGGCGGCAATTTGGCCACCCAAGAGTTTTTGTCATTTTCATGTGTTTATCATCATTTTAATGAACATTGCAACACATTAAAATGTTTTTATAGTGTTCAGTTTAGAAATAAGTAAAAACTGACACTCAAATTGCCTTAATTCATCAGATATAGCTGATTTTCCTATACCCCCCACTAAAAAGTCAAGTACAGTGGCCCAATTACACTAATAAAAAAGAAAAAGTACAATCAAAAAAAATTATAAAATATTTTTTAAAATAAAAGTTACTTTAATTCAAATTGCAATTAAATGCAATTTGATTTAATTAACATTTTGTCTAAAAATAATTTTTAATTTGATTTATTTCGTATTATTATTATTAGCCCTCTTGGGCCACTGTAATCTAGTGTTGGAAAAAATTCTCATATGCGCTCGCTATGGGCGGCAAATTGGCCGCAATTTCGATCTCCACCAACTTTGTGGCTATCCTGAGATGGTGTGGGGCACTGGATAGACTAAAATCGGTCATGATCTAGTAGAGGGGAGTATAACTTGAGAATACATGCCCCTCCTATCGTTCCCCCCGCACTTTTAAAGGGAATAATGCCTAAAAATTCAAAAAGGCGGCCAATTTGCCGCCCATGCGAGCGCTTGAAGGTTAATGAAAATTTTACTTGTTTATTAACTTTATTATTTAAAAGCTTCGTAAGTTTAAAAACACACTTTAATTAAAACTTACAATTTAAATTAAACACTAAAGGATTTTAGAAATTATTGATATGCCTAATAAATATTGAGAATGCTAAAAATAAACACCTTTAGTTATTGATTGAGTGGGATTGATTGCATCAATAATGGCGCACACAGTAGGAATGGTCTTCATCCGAAACTTAACTTCTCTTGGCCTTCAAATATGTAGATTTAAAAATAATAAATCACATGTTATAATAACTTAGTATTCATTGTTATAAAGTAGTCATTTAATATTTAAACACAATATCCTAGACTGATTTATTTCGAAGCTTGGTGACATACAGTTTCTGGAAAATGTTTTTTTTTTTTAATTTTGAATGCTTTAAATTTTTTTAAAGAAGGGAGAAAACACCTAAAAAATAATTTTGCTCACAAACGCCATTGAAAACACATCAAAATCTTAAATTAAAGGAATACAATGAGAAAGAAAAACTTGACTTTTTTATTCTAATTTGCTAAAAAAAATATTTTTTTAACTAATATAATTCACTATACCAGTATCATACCGGGTGTCCGAAATGTCCCACTTCCGCCTATTATTAAAAAAAAAATAGCAAAGATAAAATTTTAAAAATGGTGTCATTTTACAAAGAAACTCAGAAAGTTTTGTTTATAAAAAAAATTTCTTTGTTACTTCAATAAATGTTATATACAGTATTTGAATTTGTAGAGTTTTTTTTATCTTTGACATGCTTTTGAGCAGTAGCCTGTGACAACAACGCAATAAAAATGAAACAAAATGTCTTGTGTAGATTATCCCAAGGATGCAGACTTCGTTGACCTCACACAGAGCGCATATAACCTACGGTACACATTGCACCGCGTATTACGTTGTAAAGGAAAACGATCATTGTTGTAATATTCAGCCGTGAGTTTATTATTGGCATATTTATATTTTTAAAATGAATGATATTTTATCATTATGCGAAGTTGTAAATATTCAACAAGAAGTGTAGTATTTACACGTTATAATTAATACTTCTTACAATTTTTCTTTAAATTTAATTAATTTAGTTTAATAAATTTAACTATGTTATAAGAATAAACACAATTGCAATTACTCACAGACTTAATTTTAAGTATTATGGGCCTGTATAATAGACCATGTCGAAAAATGAGGCCGTGCTTGGGATAATCTACAGAAGACCCGAAACAAAAATGCAACAACATTTAAAAATAATGTGAATAGTAAAGCATTACTACAAACATTCAAAATATAAACAATTTAGAATTATTGTAGTTCTAAATTATTGTTGAATTTGCGTGTCTCATAAGTGGTCAATGCGCCCAGCTGCATCAATGGCATTCGTTTTACAGCATGGTGTTCAAACTTTAAATGTACGAAATTATTTTAAAAATTCATAATATTTAAATATAATTACTTTTGGAACAATTAAAAAAAATTTATTGTTTTTTGAAAAAAATATATTAGCATGAAATATTTTGTCTTCTAAAAACTTTTATTTTTTGAATTTTAATTTTTTTTTATATTCTTTGAATTAACAAAAAAATTATATTTAAATAGAAAAAACCATCTGAGTTTCTTTGTAAAATGACATTATTTTTACACTTTTATTGTTGATAGTATTTTTTAATTGCCGACGGAAGTTAGATACTTACATTTTCGGACACCCTATATATTAAACAGTATCAATAAACAAATATTTATATGATGTTTATTGATATTCGTTTCAATATCAACATCTTTATAATAACTTATTAATTTTTTGTTATTTACTTGCATGAAACAGATTTTCCATTCTCCATTATAATTTCGCAATGTATAATAAAATCTTCAATGTTTGGACTCAGAAACATTTTTTCTTCCTCACTAAACTGTTTATTGTATTTGTTACAGTATGTTCATTAAATGTAGCATGTTTAAGTTTACTAGTCTGTTTATAATTGTAGACCTACTGAATATTTTGGAACAAGTATGATCCATTTATCATTAAAATGAATGATTACAAGTCTGTGCATGCAAGTACTAGACAACCTATACATTATCAATAGCACAGTAGTACTCCACAAAAAAAACACAAGCAGACCATTTGTGAGAGGGGTTTTGGCAGTGATTGACAATGAAGAATTATTTGAAAAAGTTTAAAATAGAAATATTTATCCATGAATTACTAAAAAAGTTGTGAAAAGTAAATTAAACAACAACATGGCAAATTGTGTGATTAACACACAATGTCCCATGCAATGTTTAAGTGGGTATTTAGTTTAAAATTAAATAAAGAATGTAATGCGCAGAATTTTTGCAATTGTGTTTCTTTCCTTTCAAAATTTGGTACTTAGCCTACTTAAGTGAGTCGAAGTTGAAAATTTGATGTTGAATTTGCAACATTTTTATAATTAATTTTCTCAGTGTGGGTACATAATTGTAATACATATGCTTTTAATAAATTTGTACTACCTCAGCTTTGAAAATGTATATGACAGTGTACTAGTACAATTTTACATGTGAACAAAATTATTAACCACATTATTATTTTTATAAACAGGCTAGTAATCATATACCGTACAAGGTATCCATAAAAAACTGTTAACCAACAAAATTAGCATTAAATCCTCTTAATAAACAAAATATTTGAATGACGCATGGTATAAGCTTCCCTTAAAAGACTTTTTTTTGATACTCTTCTGTTCGGTGGCAGCAAGGACTACTTATAGTTACTACGTAACTGGTGGTAATTAGTGGCAGCAATGCGTAAAAGTGATACTATTGAAATGATGGATTGTTGCAATACATTTAAGGTTATTACCTACCTTATGCCAACATTTATGTTCATGGGCGGATTAAGTGGTACGCGCGGACTAAGCAGTTGCTCAGGGCCCCGGAATACCAAGGGGGCCCCAAAAAAAGACAAATTTGTCACATTTTCCAAAAAAAATTTTGTGTCGCTTCGCAAGCTTTTCACAAGTCCAATACTCTATTCCAAATCTTCTTTCCTCTGCCTATTATGTGCAATCAAATCTTAATTTAAACAGCAAAAATAGTAAAATTTAGCATATTATGGTGCAGCAATTGGAGGTGAGAAGGCTCAGGCGCGACCAAAGGGGCACAAAAAATTTGGACAAATTGTGAAAAATTTTATAATTTTGAACTATAAATCATCTAAATTTGTTATTTTTTTCAAAACATTTGCGCCTTGCAAACTCCGCGTTTTTTTATTAATGTGGCTTCCTTTTTGGTCTTATGTCATAAAACTTTCCATTACAAGTGCTGTACTTTTTTTTTGTGGTTAGAACATAATAGCTTAAAACTTTATTTTAATTTGAGTTTGAGGGCCCTGAATTTTTTACCGCTTAAGGCCCACACTTGATTTAATCTGCCACTGTTTACGTTTTATTTACAAATATAAAAGTTGCAAGAAATCTTGTCCATGTGAAGTTTGAATTAATGTTAAGCAAAATATTTAATTTTTTTCAAATAAAAATTGTTTTCTTTATTTTTGATTGATATATCCATTATCTAGATAACTGCCAATACTATCAGTATTTAGCAATTTTACGCTTTTGTGGCTATAGAACATAACAGTACCACTTTTTAACATTTAATTGCTTGGTTCTTTTTTCAGCCTTAATTAAAGCACATCATGCTCTCCCACTATGCTCTGCATTGCTTCCAGCTTGATCGAATTCATCTCATGCCTGTATCATCCTTTGGAGTACTTTGTCTCAAGTTTTTTTATTAATACAGTATAGTGAGTCCGTAAATATATGAAGCTTTTAAACAGCGAATAAATCCGCCATATATATTTTAACAAAAATGAATTAATTTTTGAATATTTACATGCAACACCTCCAATTTAATGATAAAAAAATAACTTTTAGAAATTTAGAATATGAGCTCTCCAACTGAGTCAGCATGCGTAAACATGCCCACGCACTCACTTTGACGGCAAAAGCTTTTTGCGGACTTCAAGTTGCACCTGCCAACTGCATCTTGGCACGTGCTGGCGTCTACCATAGGATTAATGCAAATTTTCTCAAATTTCCTTGAGCGCATTATTACATGCCAACTCAGTTGTAGAGGTCACATTCTAAAAGTGGTTTTTTATTATTAAATCGGAGGTGTTGTTGTATGTAAATATAAAAAAATTATTCATTATCGTTTATTCGCTTTTTAAAAGCTTTGGATATTTACGGACACACTATACAATACCGGTATTACAGATTTAAATTAGTTAAAATATGAGTTGCAATGTAGAAAAATACTTACAATTTCACGAGACAAAATATCGAAACATGGAAGTCAACATAGACCTATGCAAGTGAGGCAGAGGCCATGTTGATCAAACTGGATTTAGAGTGACGCATAGAAAGGTCAGGTCAAATAGTTTTGTTCTTGCTGGAAGAGAATCTTAAGTATTTTATGCGCAAAATTAAAAAAAAAAGAAATGTTAAAAAAGTCTTTTAAGAAAATTTTATCTATGTCACATGTGGCATGAAAACGTTTATATTATTAAAACAACTTAAAATAAATTAAGTGGTTACAGTTTTTATAGACACCATGTAGCTTAAACATTCCAAGTTAACGAACATACTGTAACATATAGTTTAATATATTCATCTGCATCAAACTAAAAATGTCAAAAGATATAATTATAAATATGGTATTTTTTAATTAATTCAATTATCACACCACTGTACATGACAAACACTTTTTTAGTTTATCTACGAGGCGCATTTGTAAAGTAAGTTCCATTTGGTCTGAAAAACAAATTTACAAAAAATGCTTAAAACTAGGGATTTTGTGGAAAACAGAGATAGATATGTAGCAAATTAAAACTGTAAATAAAAAGTTTTTCTTACGAGTAAATTTGTTTTTCAGACCTTTACAAATGCGCCTCATAGTCAAGAACAACAAAGTTATGTTATAGACCAGGCAATATTTAATTTAGAACCAGTTTTAAATAAAAGAGTTTGCATTATTTACCATGGTTTAATAATAAGTTGTTGTTTCACCTTTGTAATGTGCATTTGGATTGGAATATTTTAATAATTCAAATGCAAAAATAATTTTTCAAACCTGCTACATTCATTTTTTAACATAATCACTGGACAACTGGATACACTGCTGCTAACAATGTAAACATTTTTTAGAGCAGTCGTCTGAAAGGCTGAGTGTAGAAAGTGTCAACTTCTTAATTTTCACCCAACTTAAATTTTTTAAATTTAACAATTTTGTGGTAACATTTGAATATCATGATAATGTATAAAAATTAAACAAATTCTTTATTGGTTATTTAGTGCAGATGTTCTTTCAGTTTTGTTAAAGAGATGAGTGGCCATTATGCCAGAACTTCAGAGATTGAATCTTGCTACCATACCACATCCACCATACAGCCCAGATTTGGCATTGTGTGATTTCCATCTCTTCCTAAACTGAATGAACATCTGCGGGGACAGCACTGACCAATGCAGACTATAAAAACCCAACCAATGACAAAGTTATGGGAACTGTGAAAAACTCATACATTGTTGGCAGAAGTTTACTATCATTTTACCTATCATTCAAACCTCTTACATTGTAACTTACCGTTAAAGTCCTTAACTGGTTCACCTTCTCTTTTAGTGTTACATTTCCATCTAAAATTTCTTTGTTAATAAATATTTTGTTATTGGAACAGATGTAAACAGAGGGAAAAGATGCAGAATCTTGGTCTTTAGTTGATTCCACTTGGATCACTTTATACCTTTAATATAACTAAATCAATATTGATGGTCCCCTAAATCCAGTATTGTTTCTATAAACTTATCCTAACATACTGATAATAGTCATGAACAAACAATTGCATTTGCCACAAGAAAATGATTCCTATGGCTGCGACTCCACCCAAGTGGAGGATATTGGCTAAAGATGTAGTCATAGTAGGCTCATCTTCTATAGCATAGTCAATGTCCGTTTTTGGTATAAGTTTAATGAAGAAGGAAAATAAAACAGTGACTGAAAGTCCTATCCACAGACCCCATATGCCACCAATAGTACTCGCTGCATCTTCAAACTAATGATAATTGAACTAATTTTAGTTTATTCCTTAAAAGTAAAATTAATTACATGGTGTCCATAAAAAAAGCGCAGACTCAACTGAATTATTATTAAATGCAGTACTTTTAATAATCAAAATATTTTAATGATACATGGATTAACTTTAATTCAAAGACTTTTTTAATATTTAATTGTTTTATTGTGTGATTATAAAATATTTTCTTCCTGTCGCTCACTATGTTCTGCATTGATTCCAGCCTCATCGAATTTGTCTCATGATGCTGTATCATATGTTGGCGCATAACTTCAATAACCCAAACTTAAATTAGGTAGAACATGGGGTGCAATGCAAGAAAAGAATTACTAATTCACAAGACAAAATAACGAAACATGAAAGCTAACACATGAAGGAAACAGGGACAATTTCGACGAAACCTGATTCAGGATGAAGCATAGGGATTGTTTAACTCGTTTTGCTGTTATGTTATGACCGGAAGAAAATATTTTAAAAACATAATAGAACAATTAAAGATTAAAAAAATCTTTAAGGTTAATTATTTTCATTAAGTGTCATTAAAATATTTTGATTATTATAAAGATTTAATACTAACTCAGTTGGGTCTGCTTTTTTAAGGACACCATGTAGACTTACTTTAGTTAGTGGGTGCTTGGTTATCATTTTAGTGAGGAGTGACTGTTTAATGTTTAAACTTTTAGTGATGGATAAGATATACCTTTCAGACCTCTGTATTAGACTGTTTTGTCTGCAATTAAAAAAAACCAAATTGTAATTATTGATTTTAAAAACAAGGAAGCATCAACCAACACTATTTCCACTGATAGTGAAAAATAGTATCTTATAAAATTAGCACCGTATCCAATTTCCATCATTTATTAATTTTTTTTTTGCAAATATAACAAATTTACAAATTGGGCCATTTACAGCAACATTCAATATTGAACAAACTGTAATAACCATGGAATCTAGTTTATTATACTTCAAAAATAAAATATTGCATTATGAAATGACAGTCAAGTCAAATTATAATCAAGATTTATTTCCTGTTTTATAATTGTTCAATAGGCCACAAGGCAGCCCACTACAGCACAGGCAGCTTCAATGCAAAAAAGATACCATGATACATGGTACTGGCTTGCACAAGTCACTGAGTTGATCCCTGTAGTTATTTAAAGTTCAAAGTCATCAAGGTTAATGGGTATTATTGGAAAACGATGGGGGTATGTGGATCTCACAAGCCAATAAAAAAGAAAAATGCCTTGGGTCTCATTCCAACTTATCCATCACTAGGGCCTTTTCCTATCTAAAAACGATGAGTCAAAATGGGGATTTTTTTATGGAGATATGTAAAAGATCGTATACTGTTCTACTAATGCCCATTAACTTTATTCACCTTAAACGTTGAATAACAACACCAATCACCTCAGTGTATCGTGATAGCTGAAAACATGTCTATGAGGAATTCACTTTCTACATTGAAGCTGTCTGTGCTGTAATGGGCGGCCATGTGGAAATTCATTTTTGTTTTAAAAATGTGCAAACTTGAATATATGTAGAATACTTGTAACATGACTAGTTGTTTATTATATTTCGTTAATAAAATATTGAGTTATGAAATTAATACAGACTTTCATACTTACCATACACATTAAACATGTTAATTTACATGTTCAATAATTAGTTATAAATATTTGATGAAAATGTATGTTTCATCTTAATATGCTCTACCCACAAGTGAATTGTTGAAATATAAATTCTTACATTCTTTTATCTAATTCACTAAAACTATGAACTTGGTTAGGCCAAGCATTCATATCATATGAACCAAAAGTACTATCTTTTATTATGGTATGCTACAAAAAAAGGATAAATATTATTCTAATGTTAACTTATATTAAGAGAAAAATTTTCAGTTACTATTTCATCTTGTAAATCTTTTTTGGGTATTTTTTTGACAACTACTGTAATTTCTACAGATCTACGAGGTACAATTATAACATTTTAATGGTATTGTTTAGCTAATTGCCATAACAAGAGTGTTCATTCTGTTATAATTACTTGCAGGAAGGTTTGCAGTTGCACATTTCATTCATTTTGATTTGAGGTATTTTATTGCAATCTAAGAATTATTAAGAAAAGGAAAATGTTTATGTAAATTTCAACATGAATACTCTTATTTATATGCACTTACTTTGAGCACATATAGGTAACAATTGGTTATTGGTCTGGGTCATCAACCGCTCCAGAATGCATTTACAATAAGACTTGGTTAACTCATATAAACATCTGTCTAAACAATTCTTTAAAAAAAAAAAATTTGTTGTATTATTAAAAAAACTTAAATTGAGTAAATATATCTTTTTTTACTTCGAACGAATAATGATATTGAATTGAGTTATTAATATCTTCGTTAAAAAATGCAAATGATTCAATTAGTGTTTCCGAATCTACGCATGCACTGTTGAAAGGCCAACTCTTCTCTTCATAAACAATCTAAATTAAGTTACGCTATATAAAAATCCATTTATGTTCTTGCATTTCATGAACTTGTATAACTCTTTAAATTGTTGAAAGAAACATTTCACGTAATGATAAACTAATAATAAGCTCTTGCGTTATACAACAATTACATTCGAGGTTTAATTTACTTTTTTGATGTATATATTAAATGTATGTGTTCCTTCCCATTCAAATAGTATGTCTGGATTGAGGATAAAGACGTTTTTGGATTGAAAGACAGGAGGAGTACCTCGTTGATGAAAAACCACCACAACTGGCTGGCCTGCTGCATGCTTGATGTCTAAATCTTATTTTATACATTTATTTAATTATCACAATAGCTACCAATAACAAAAATAAAAAAATGACAATGTTTTAAATCAAATACTTGTATAAATTTCTTTTAAGTTTCTGGTAGTACAAAGTCCAAACTTCAAATTATAAAAAAACTCTGGTTTCCTAAAAATCCACAAGTGGATATTTGAAACATTAAAGGTTAAAAAAGTCATTAATTCTATAGTGTAATTCGTTATGGTGCCAGTATCGAAACTGTACAATAATTAGGGATTTTCTACTGTGCACATTATTTTCAAGTCATTTTGTACCACATAGGGCTACAACTGTAGCGCAAATAATATTAAACAATTATTGATTACAAAAATAAAAGTCTTAACTATCCCTTTGCATATGCAATAAACAATAAAAAAAATAATGCTTCCCCCTGACAATAACAGAAAATAATACCCTCCTGTTGCACTTATGTCAGGGTATTCTGGAAAGGTTTGTATTCGGAATAATGTATATCCTCTGAAGAACCTTTCTTCATCCGTTAACAGTGATTGGCAAAATGACGAAAGCATTTCCAGGTGACAAGTCTCGTTCAGCTGCTCAAACTATTAACTAGCTTTAATAACAATTCCTCATAGTAAGTATAAGGGTCGTATTTACAGACGCACCAGAGAGTGAAAACCTACATACACTAATAGGTTTGTAAGTGCACTCTCAAGTATTCGCTTTTAAAAATCGGTGTTCATAAACATTCACTCATGGAGTGCATTCCCAAATGTATACTTGCTTGTGAATGATCTCTTGGGATGTAAGATGTACTCCAGAATGCACTTACATATGGGTCTATCTCGCATGCGCAGACAGCAGTTTTGAATGTTATTTATTTTTTTGTGAGTCATTAATAATTATTACAAGTGCAAAATGATGTTTTAGGTTCTTTATATTAGTTTACTACCTGCTTCCCCAGACGGATTTCCATTTACTTAACAAAGGGGCAAGATGGAGTAAATGATAAATTAATTTGAAAATTTATCCCTATTAATACCGTGTTTCCCCATTATAAGGTCGGATCTTATTAATTTTAGCCAAAAAACACAACAGATCTTATTTTTAGGGTAGGGCTTACATAAATAGGAATAATCCCTAACAAATGATTCCCTAGAGTCTAGAGACCTTTCCAATAAAATGCTTTTAAAGGGCTTATTTTCGGGAGTGGTCATATTTACCCATTTATTAAAAATTGCAACCGGCCTTATTTTCGGAGCGGCCTTAAAATGGGGGAAACATGGTAGTGAATTAGTGAATATAGTGATAGCCTACATATTAGTTAGCCTTTATTAAAGAATTGTCTTTTTCCATAGCCCATTAAATATAATAATGATAAATATATTAAAGTGAACTCCTTAAGGCTTTATCTCCTAGACTTGAGATTTTGGGTGCCTAAGTTGGAGATATCCCCCTTTCGACGCGTCAAAGGGGAAGTGCTCTCTATAAATGTGTTACCGTCAGTTTAGATTTCAGTCAGTTTAGATTTTCGTCTGCTCTTTTTGCTCGCGACCACCGTATTTTAGAGGCAAGATAGGTGAAGGGAAGGAAAATAATATAGTATCCTACTACTACCCTAGGTAGCTTGGCAACTAATAAAGTTCGGCACTGCACAATAATTATTATTAAATCAAGTTATCAACGTATTAATTATTATGACCAACATATTAAACATTATCAAATTAAAACATTTGTTTAGAAATAGAGTAGGAAACCTCAAAATTTCGACTTAATAACTTCAGTTAATATTGATCACAATATTAATTCAAAAATTTAAGCTCTCTGCAGGATTTACGTAATATGCGCTCGACATCCAAACCTATCTACTTGGAAGAAAACAAATCATTAATTTATCAGTCATTTTATTCCAAAATTAAATATTATTTAAAAAAAAAATAAAACAGAGTAAAAATGTAAATAACAATCCAGGCAATTTAACTTTATTCAAAAATAGCTAGGTACTTCAAGTTTTAATTGTGATTTTTTTGTTATCGAACCGAGTAGCCTAAATAACTTGTCACATAATAATTATAGTCACCGCAAATCTTATAATAAATATCTCCACAGCGTATAGCAAATGTTTTGCATTATAGTAAGCAGACTCGCTCGCGGTGAAAAAGTACCCAAACTACCTAGAGTCAATCTATCTTGCCTATAATTTACGGCGCTCCTCTGCAAAAAGAGCAGACGAAATTCTAAACTGACTGAAATATAAACTGACGGTAACAAATGCATCTGCACTTGATTAAGGGTCAAATTCAGAAACATTACTGGAGAACGATTGAGCTCTCATAGGGGCCAAAAATCAACGAACTCACATTCTCATTTCAGAAACAATTTTAACTTGAGGGGAGTATTTACTTCACTTAGCTCTAAGGACGCATCCATTCTCAAGTTCAGATGTATTCAGGAAGCTATCACGCATGCGCAAGTGTGAGTGATGTTTGTGTTTTGATCTGCTCATCATGGCAAATTAATATGGAACCATGGAACACAGTGATTGTGCGGAGTAAAATATAGTCCTACTTAAACACATAAAAATAATTTAATGTAGCCATTTATAACCATCAATAGGGATACACATTAGCTTGCTGTTATTATAGATTTATTTTTTTTACAAGTCCATTAAATAAAATTATGATAAATATGTTGAAATTAACCCTCAAGTGGACTACTTCATCTACTCGAGATTTTGGGTGTTTAAGACTTAAGTTGAGAACAAGATTCTACTTGAAGGCTGAGTGACCTTAATGAATACACCTGCACTTGAGGATGGATGCATCCTCAGAACTGAGTGAAGTAAATTTTTCACTCAAATCAAAATTTGTTTCTGAAATGAGAATTTGAGTTTTTGGCCTCTATGAGAGCTCACTCAGTCTCAAGTAGTGTTTCGGAATTCGACCCTTAACCTTCAGAGCTGAGTGAGTGTGTCTCAACTCAAATCAAAATTGCTTCTAAAATGAGTGAGTTATTTTTTTGCCTCTATGAGCGTTTATTTACATTCTATGAATACGACCCTAAAACATTTATTGAACCTTATTTAACACTTCATCAGTGATCGCCACTCTTGTTATGTAATCATTAGGGACAATGGGGTAGCAGACGCTTAACGATACGTCATCTCCAGTGGTAGTTTCTTCTGACTCGAAATCTTCCATGGATAACATATGGAAAACAAGATTTTGTAACTTCATTTCTACTTGCCATATTTTCAAAATAAAGTATTTTTAATTGCAATATATTTTATAAATATTATTATGTACAAGAATTTATGATTTCATCAAAAAATAAAAAATTGGATAAAAATATAATATTAATTCAAAGACAATATTACTGTAAAAATGAAGTGATGACGCCAACAGTCTGATAGAAGGCGAGTGCAGTGACCACAGAAAATAAGATACGCCAGATCTTCTTCCTGCCCTTACTCTCCGTCGCCTCAATTTGATCGAGGGTGGAAAGAGAGGAACTCACCAAATATACCATTATTGTTTTATTATTCAACAAAAGTTTTATTTTCAGCAAAATTAAGTCTGACTTTTCCGTTTCAATTTCTAGATCTACAACATTTTATTTATTTTTCCAAGCAATTTTTAGTTTCCAAGGATTAATAAAAAACTATTGCCACGTGTTATAATTGTGCGAAATATTTGTTTTCTATTTTCTGAGTTTATTTATTGGCTTTTTGAGGCTTGTATTTTCGGTTTAAGTAAACTAATTAAATGCTTTAATGTTTACTTTTGCTTCCACAACAAATATTTTCAATTTTCCAATAACTTTGCTTGGTTACAAAACAACAACATACTGTAGCTAACTTTTTGAGTAGAGACTTTCATGAAAACAAAATTCACTGTGCATTTCATTTTAAATTCATTAAAAATGTCTTTAGCAAGAATTTATATTTTAGGTTGGGATTAAGTTTAAAAAAGATATTGGGAAAAATCATTTGGTGCTCCTTCTTAACCTTCGGCGCTGTTAATTTTTTTTAAAAATATTATTATGTATTATTCTAACAATTTTAAACTTGCATACCTAGAGTAAACTTAGGCGTAGAGGTGACTAGGACTAAATTATATGTAAGAGGTTGGTTAGCAATGACTTAGTTTAGCTTTCCGGATTAATAAATTGATATAAACGTAATTGAACACTTTTCTTACTGACCTACTCTCAGCTAATCAATGACCTACAAATTCCATCTTTCCTCTTCCAACTGATCCTTGACACACTCCCTTTCTTATTCAAAACCACCCAATCTCTCTTTCTAACACTCGCCGATCAATACCTTGTCAATATTAATGCGCGCGCACCATCGACGTCCTTTAAAAGCGGATAAATAAAGCTTAAACAACAATTTCAAAACAGACTTTTCATCATGCTAAAAGGATGGTAGATTATTAAAAATATTTAATACTACTGTAATTCACTTTTTTATGGACGCCGTGTATATAAGCAATAAAAAACACCAATTAAAATTATTTCCAGTTCACTATTTACGAGGCTTATTTTTAATTAAAGTAGATTTGATTTTTCTAATTTTTTTTATTATATTTTTTAAAAAAGACCATTAGAGGCTTTTTTTGGTAAATATGTGAGCTATTTTTGCGTGTATTTGTCTTTTCGTTTTATGCAGGTTTTGAGCCGTTTTACCAAAAATTAAAAAAGGGACCATTATGATTGACTTTCAACCTCGGAACAAAACGATACGAGACATTAAAAAAACTCAAGAGAGCAATTCCCAACAAGGGAAATGTTGAGGAAGGGACGATGCTTGTTGCCCCGCCCCATCAAAGCGACTTTAAAACACAGTCGGTTGGGATATTTTTAACCACCCCCATTTACTCCCCTGATTTAGCACCTACTTAAGACTCATTCAATTGGGAAAAAAATTTAAACTGACGAGAAAGCGATAAAAAAAGTTGAGCTGGAACAAGAATCCGGCGGGAAATTTCTCTGCAGAGGGTTGCAAAAACCTTGTAAAACGGTTCATGACCTGCATAAAACGGAAAAACAAATACATGGAAAAAAAGCTTACATATTAATCAAGAAGAGCCTATAAGTTTTTTTTAAATACAGTACCTATAAAAAAAAATTATAAAAATCAAATCTACTGTAATTAAAAATAAGTCTCGTATTTTGTTTTTCTATGTACGAGGTATATTTAACTTAAAAGCGGAATCGATTTTTCTAATATTTTTTTTTAAATTTTTTTAAAAAAATAAATTACATTCTCTTGTTGGTCAACATTTAAGCTATTTTTTCATGCATTTGCCTTTTCGTTTTATGCAGGTTTTTGTGCGTTTTACAAGATTTTGGCGAACCGCTGCAACAATCTTTTCCAGCGTCCAGCGCACGAGCTTATTTTTTGTCCCATGATGCCCAAATTCAGTCAAATTTTTCCTTTTCTATCCCAAAAAATAGTGGCCATAATTGTTTTTCTTTAAATCGAGGTTTTGAATTTTTTGGCGGCAGAAAAAATTTCAGGAGTTTTTCCTTCTGCAAGAAGGAAGCGGATAACAACGCCCACCTCACACTTTGCTGGATTTCGTATCGACATCTTTCAAAGGGACATTGCAAGCGGAATTTTCTCATAAACAAGGTCAGCCAGACGTCGTTGTGTTCCCCCCTTATTTCTCTGATTTGACACTGATTGACTTTTATTTTTTCTATCTCCATTACGGCTAGAGTAAGTGAGAAAACCTTTTCAACTGACAAGGAAAAGAAAAATGAGCTCGTGCGCTGGATGGCGGAAAAAATTGTTGCAGCGGTTCGCAAAAACCTTGCAAAACGGCTGAAAACCTGCATAAAACGAAAAGGCAAATGCATGAAAAAATAGCTTAAATGTTGACCAACAAGAGCTATATTTTTTCATGTGATATTAAAATATTAAGATTAATAAAAGGATTTAATACTAAATCAGTTGGGTGCTCATTTTTTATAACCACCATGTATATCTGCTTCAATGTTTGTTAATTTAACCAATTAAACTCAATCATTGTTAAACTTTTTTAAAACAATGCCACGTATCTTCTATTGTGAATAGAACTTAAAGCGCCGGATCTCAAATTATGTTTTTCGAAACTCCATTACCTCCTTGGCTATTATCGGCAACCTCTCTAATTTGACGAAAGATGGAAGACAACAAATCTTCCAAGTCCCACGTCATCACATGCGTTTCAACTTTCCATTAGAACATGTCAATTATATGGCTAAATAACTTTTTGGACAACTCATCCAGGATAATCTGTCAAAAACTCTACTCGTTGGGTTTCGTCCATTTCAGAGAGAACAAAAAATTCACAGGGATAAGAGAAGTAGCATTAGAGCTCAACGTAGCTAAACATTAAATGTTCAATGATGAAGCGATTAAACTGAACAGGACTTAAGTGCCACAACTCTAAAAACAAATCTTAGTCCTCGCAATTACTCACATCGCCACTATTTTCTATGATTTGAGAAAAGATTATGGACAACAAACAGTTGAAATCAAATGTGGCAAATTGTAGAGATTTCAAACCATAGATGAGTGATCATTATTGTGAATTAGAGTAGGTTGATTATATCAAATTTAAGTCCAAAACAAATTTCAAACCAACTTTATTTATTTTTTATTATTGGCTTACTAAAACTTGTGTTTAATCTGAAAAGCTTTTTTATAATTTAATTATAAAGGACAGTAATATTATTAAACTAGTGCTTGTTTACATTGGAGGCATACAGTACTGCAAAAATTCAAGGCGTGTAAATATTCAAAACAAATGTAAAATTCAGACAATCAAATCAAAAGTTCATTTGATTTTAATTACCTATTGTCTTTTTTATATACTTACCAAAAAAAATGCATAATTATCATAACAATATTATTAGCAAATGTAATTTGGGTGCAATTTTAACATTGCATTTCAGAAGCTTTTTAATCTGTGAGAATTAAGTAAGACTTAAAAACAGTGAAGATAATGGCGCTTTTCAACTCAATGAGTGCCAATACAGAAGCTCCAATATACAAGCCTAGCTGCCTATGGTTCCACCTATCTCCGAAATTAGCGTCCAAATCTATTTTAATAGATTAAGAAAAATGTTATTTAAGCCATTTTAATTTAAGGTTTGTGTTTGTACTTGAATGGCTGGAATTTCTTTGATGAATGTAATTTTGCGAGATTTCGGGTGTATGGTTAACCAACTGGAAGGTAGCGAACTAATGTTGAATATTTCATTGGAATTATAATTAATCTTCACATGTTTCGTCACTTCCAACTCAATCATCACTTCTTTGTGCCCACAAATTAATTCTCATTTATAAAAAATAATTTAGTTCATTAAAACTACCTGCATGGAGTTTTACACTCGCATTTTTCTTTCAGTTGGTCAATCATATTTTTAAAAGGAGACTGTAATTATCTGTATAATTTCTTTATTGAAAAAAAAACAATAAATATTATTGATTTAATTCGTAGCAATATACTGTATGGAAAATAGTTGGGCTGACGTATTGCTGTAAACTCTTCGCGCCCTTGCAATTCAAAACTAATTTTTTTCCCACATCCATGAGGTTTGCTAATATTATATTCACACGAAGAAATGCATTCCTATTTTACATTTAAAACATGATGGTAGGAAACAACTAAGTAGAAGAAGTGAAATTGGAAAGTACCTGCTTGGTGTAGAGGTAAGGCGTTTCATGTGAATGGAACATATTCATCCATTGGTAATAAGGTGAAGTAGGAGACACACACTTAGATGGATATGGCTCAGCCTCATGTTCATGAATAGTCTAAGGACAAATTTTTATAATTTATTTCAATTTTATGAACTGTCGAAGATAAGTTTAGGCTACCATTTCAAATGCTACTTTGAAATTATACGATGGAGGGATTTCCAGAATTTTTTTAAAATTGTTGGCATTGGGCGAAGTTCCTTTTGGATGGATAATCACGCTGGTTCCAAATATTAGCGGGAATGATAAAAATTCTGGTTCTGTCATTCTCAATTCCATTGTTAAACCTAAACCATTAAACAAAATTCGACACAAAGAATAAGGAATCCTTATTTTATTTTCTTCTAAAAAGTTTCGTGCCTAATTTAAACATTATTTATGGGCTTACTATCGATTTTTTGTTCCATGTCATAATTCTCCTTTGAAATTCCTGATTCTATGGTAATGCAATTCCCAAATGATCCAATCGAGGATTCCATCATTTTGCTAGAAGTTTCATTTTTTTTATTATTTAAAAGTTATAAATAAATGGTTTAGTGTTTTAGCAAAAATGAAAACCGCATGAGAGTGGATGTGATAAACTGATTTAATATCCAGCACATGCACAGTTTATAGAAAACAAATGAATTTAACTGAATTAGTATTTAATCCATCTAATAATTTATACAATTATATGCATGTCACCACTTCACTGTCATGGTTCATTTATCATGAATTTTAATAATTGTTCTATTCTGTTTTTAAAATATCCTCTTTTCAATCTCAACACACCTTAACATCTCAACACTCTTAGCATTATGCCTGTTTATTATATTACATAGCACAAACAATAGTTTCACACTCAATATTTAATAGACTTTTAATAGTCTGGTATATTGAAGTGAGCCAAACGTATGATATAGGTAAAACCTGAGACCCGAGCTATTTTTTATAGTGTCTGATAGAGTACTTTACTACTCACTACTAAGTAAAATAAATTAGCAATGATAAAACTTTAAACATGGTGTTTTATAGACATTATCTTTAGAAAATATTTTTTTTTTGTTAGTTTAATAAATATTTAAAAAAATTTAAATTCAAATAAATAACATTGTCCAAATTGGTTAAACAGCATTATCTTCTCATAACAATGTACCAACAATGCAAAAAAATTAACAATCTTTTAAAAGCAATTCAACTACAGTTTTGTACTTAAGTTAAATATTGCTACAGGGTTAAAGAGTAGGCCTACTTTTGGTGCTTTGGGAATTTAATATTTAAGTAATCTTTTAAATAACCCACAATTAGTATTTTAAAAAATATGAAATTGAATAAGTAAATAACGGTTTTGTTGATAAATCTTCAGGGTGCATGCATATTTATGAAAAGCAATATTAAATTGACCTGCAATTTATTCGCTCTTTTTCAATTGAATAGTAACAAGTCGGCATGTATTGATTGGTTGATGGTCCTAAATTTAAGCGCTTGACCAATGGATTTTGTTGTAAAAACTTATTAAAAAAGAGCAGTTCATCTAACGTACACAAGAGTTATTAAAAAATAACACCTAAATGCTACAATAAATAATTTTGTTTCCTTAAAATTTTACATACCAAAATCATCAATAAGTCCACCTACTGAACGATTAACTTGTATTATGTAATTTGGCTTCTGTTCTTCTGTTATTAAATCTTTGATTGTGAAATTTTCAGTTTGCTTAGTTAATATATTATTGGAGCATATGGTAACTAAAGGAAATTCCATTGGTTCATTTTCAATCCTTTGATTCACAACTGGAAACCTATTTTTGCAAGATAGTGTGTATTAACTAAAATTTATTACCAGTATTAGTAAAATGAGTTAATCAACTGATTATATCTTTGAATAAGCGACCATGTTTGAGCAAAAGTGGCACAACCAGCAGCCAATAAAACCAGGATCCAAAATGTTTTTATAGCTAATCTTGAGTTTAGAATTTGATTGCTGACTGAGAGAGAATGATTACTAATGTGTTGCTCTAATTAAAAATATAATTCCTTTAATGTAAGCTGTAGTAATTACGAGAGTTGAATGATAAGTAATGCCTCCACCTTTGTAATTTGCGTTTGGATTGGAATATTTTCATAATTCAAACGCATAAATAAACTTTGGAATGTCTTCTTTAACTTCCTGCATTCACTTTTCAAAATAATCATCAGACAACTGGATGCGCTTCTGCCAAAGATTACGTGTTTTTTTAATCGGTCGTCAAAGAAGTCGGCACTCTGTTTCCGCAACCAGACTCTCACAGCTCGCTCAACTTCTTTATTTTTTGTGATTTTTTGGGAGAAATTCGTCCTTATTGGTCAGAGCAGTCCCCACAAATGTTCTTTAAGTTTTTGGAAAGAGTTGGAAATCACCCTGTAGCAAATCTGGGCTAAATGGTGCACGTTACCATCAGGGACATCATTTCAGGATTTTTCAGGGGGGGGCAAAGTCAAAATTTGGATTTTTTTTGGCCCCGCTCCAGGGCAAAATTAGTAATTCGAAAAAACAGCCAAATATTGCATTTTTTGGTCACTTTTTTGTGGAAATGGCTTATCAGAAAAATCAGAAGATTTTTTGGCCCCGCTCCTAGTCAAAAATGGTAATAAAAGTATCAAATTTGCGCCGAGCTTTCGAGGCGCAAAATATTTTTGAGATAACAGCTAAAAATGGCACCTTTTCGGCTCTTTTTTTTTTGTTTAAATGGCTTACCTAAAGAATTAGGAATATTTTTTCGGCCCAGTCCTTAGTCAAAAATAGTAAGTGATTGTTAAAATATGCGCCGAGCTTGCGAGGCGCGAAATTTTTTTTAAAAAAAAGCCAAATGTTGCATTTTTTGGCCACTTTTTTCGTACAATTAGCTAATATTCGAGAAATCAGGGGGGGGGAGGCAAATGCCCCCTCCTGCCCCCCCCCCCAAATGACGTCCCTGGTTACCATGCCATGCCGCTTGCCAACACGGCAGAACTTCAGAAATTGAATCTTGTCACCATACAGCCCAGATTTGCTACAGGGTGATTTCCAACTCTTCTCAAAAACTTAAAGAGCATTTGTGGGGACAGCTCTGACTAATGAGGACCAATTTCTCTCAAAAAATCACAAAAAATAAAGAAGTTGAGCGAGCTGTGAGAGTCTGGTTGCGGAAACAGAGTGCCGACTTCTTCGACGACTGATTAAAAAAACAACTGAATGCGCTTCTGCCAAAGATTATGATTGTATCTGATGATTATTTTAAAAAGTGAATGCAGGAAGTTAAAGAGGACATCCCAAAGTTTAATTCTGCGTTTGAATTATGAAAATATTCCAATCCAAACGCAAATTACAAAGGTGGAGGCATTACTTATCATTCAACCCTCGTATAATATAAATATTGATAGCTTTTTATAATGTTTTACCATGTTCATTAGTGTTAGAAAAGCATTTAGATACTGAATGAGATAACATTTCCAAGAAAGAAATGAGAGATAATCCAACATATAAACTTAAAATTCCTCCAATTTGACTTACAACCACAACAAACTTATGCAGCAAAAACCAATTTTAAGACTTACAATTTATACAAAATAAAATTTTCAAATTAAACTTGAGCGAAAAATACTTTGCATTTGGTCTCAACAATAATGTTATCAATTAATTTTGTTATGTGGATGCTAATTTCACTGTTGCCTAATGGTTTACTAAAAATATAACAGTTAAAAAAGAGAAATAATTAGTAATGTAACTCGCTACATTTTTAAATAATTTTTGTATACATTATTTGGCTCTTTGATGACCTTATTATCATATTTTTTGCAAGATTTAATACTTGATCGTACTTTGCTTTCTATAAAAAAAGCATGTTTTTTTGGTTAAACTAACTGATAATATTTTCAATTAAAAAAATTTACTGATAATATCTCAATACCAGTACCTTAAATTTTGAACTTTCAACTTTATTAAATTCTGGCTTTAATAATTCAGTAGAAATGCGTAAATTGAGGTATCTTTTAGAAAAATAAAACGTAGTAATATTGCAATTTATATTTAGAACATTAAGTTTAGTGGAAAAGCTGAAGAATATTACCTACAAGGATTTTTACACCCACATTGATCATCCAACAATGCTTGAGGTATTAGCCTGCAACCTAATTAACCATTTGTAAAGAATAAAAAATTAAACTAACAATAATAATTTCACTTAGATTTTTTGCTTTATGCCAGTCCCACTTTGTAGCAGATAAGCTTATATGTCAAATTGAGGAAGGACAATACTATTTCGTTGTAAATAAAATCATACAAAGTATTTCCTTGATACGTTTCATGCCAGTTAAATTATGCCATTTGTTCAATATTTTGTAACTTCCTTACATTCCAAAATTCTGAGTAAATATTCTGACTTAAATTTGATACACCATTTCCTTTTTTTGTTCCGAGTATATGCATAAAAAAGCGAGTTCAGAAAAATATCCCCAGAATAAATAGCCCGGGTAAAATGTTCCATTAATATGTCAGCAGACATTATGTTCCATTTGATAAGATGCATGCTGATAAAAGAAAAATAAGTGTCGGCAATAGAAAATCCATGGGGTAGAATTTTATACTTTTTGGTAATTTTTTTATTTCTTTTTAAAAGAAAAAGTTGAAAATTATTGCTTAACATTGTTTGTGTCATTTTCTATAGTTAGCTTTAAATGCGTAGATGGTTTTCACCTACAATTAAATTGTGATCGCAATGCAAATAATATTTTGTGATTTAACCAAACTTTTCTTTGAAAAAAGTAATCGCAATTTAGCATAAGCTACATTTTTCTTTATTAAAACTTTTTTCCCCCATAAAACTGAGATATTTAAATTTACAATATTTTTATTCGACTTAATAATTTTCTTGTTTTAGCAGCTGTTAAAGCTTTACTGAAACTCAAAATACAAGCAAAAACTGGGCTCACCAATTTAGCTCGTGCTAAACACAAGATGGTTTGATTTTTTGATGGTTTTGAGCATTTTTAGCTGAGGAGATTTTCTATACAGTATTGTATTTTAGCCCAGACTTTTTAATCTAGAACATTACCACAACATTTTAGCCTAGGACATGTTTTCTGAGATATTTTTATTTATTTAGGGGACAATTTTTCTTAGTACCATAAAAAAAGAGATATTTTTCAAGTTTTTTTAAATGCCCTTACATAATTACGGTATTCAAAGCAATTATTTTTAAATAATATACCATATTTATCAATAACGATGATAGGTTTACTGGCAGAAAATGGTAGCGAGTGAATTACAGTATTTGTCTTTAATTATCATAGTACGAGGGCTATACCAAAAGTGAGTTTCCCTCATTAAGGAAACGTAAATTAACAGTTACAAAATTAAAACAAATATTTATTCACATTTGTACTCGGAAGCTAACTTGTTGCATGAACAGTATGACGACAAAGTTTTGCTCTTTCAGGGCGCAGCCCGCCCTTACACTACTCCCGCAAAAAAAAGAGCTCCTGGTACTGCAGAAATTTAAATTGAAAATTTTTGAGCACTTTTTTTAATCTCCAGACTCTAATTCTTAACTTTCCATGTGACTTCCATTTGTTTCCTTAACTTAAAAATCATCAAATGCAAGAAAAAACCAAAAACTGCCTGAAGAATTATTTGGCGGCAGATTTTCGTGAAGTGCTCACCATAAAGCTGTTGTTTTGGTATTAAAAATGCTCAGAAAAGGCTGAAAATTACAGTGTATCTCGTTTGATAGTGTACAAATGTGAATAAATATTTGTTTTAATTTTGTAACTATTATTTGATTTTTTCTTGATGAGGGAAACTTACTTTTGGTATAGCCCTTGTACATGTACGTTGTTTTCTCTGAAAAACTTAGTGCATAATTTTGCTTAGCTTCGTTATTACTTTACTGTTTCTTGGATGAAAAGCTTGTGGTAGAGTGAAGAAGAAAATAATAATTATTCGATATCCAAATTATATGTAAATTAGTTAAAGTGAATCATTGTCGATAAGTATAATTAATATTAATCTTTGGTCTTCGGCAGACTCTATTTAGTAAAAGGAATGTTCTGGACGTTAGAGTGCCGTGCGCACTATTTGTATAAATAGGGAAGCATTTGTAATTATAAATCAGTTAGGACCGAGCAACAGCTCGGAACAACATCGTATTTAAATATTCAATAAAAGAATTCAAAGTTAAATAGTTGCATTCCGAGTTTGATTTAATTCCGAAAACTACCATCGAGCAACCGAGACGACGACCCGCAGCTGGGACGACGACCGACAACCGAAATATTGGGGCGGCGACCAACGAAAGATTGGGACGACCACCTACCACAAAGCTAAACCACCATTTGAGGTTTTGCTTTCTTTGGTTTCATTTATTTCCAAAAGTTTTTTCTTACCTCGACACATTTTCATGTTGATTGGCTGCAGGTGAAGCAATTGGCAACTGCAGAATTCAATTGTAAGTTTCTGCAAGCAAAAAGCCAGACATGCCTAACAGTTGTAATACAAGTATTTGTAATAATTTCAATTCAAAAATAATAACAAAAAAAGAACCTCATAGGAATAGGTGTAATTTCGCTCATCCCAATAGTGACCATCTTTCCAATCCTCATAATTATCCTCAAGATTATCTTGGCAATCTGTTTCGAGAGCATAAGCATTCTACAAATTAAATGTTGATTTTAACATGAATGTTGATTTGTTAATTAATGTTGATTTGTTAATTAATGAGTTAATTGAAACTTGAGTAACGGTGATAAACGTTTTGGAATCAGATGGAACTTTGATAACATTCTTGGAATCAAAAATGGGTTCCGTGTTGTAGGGATGTACCACAAGAATCTGTCTCTTCCATGGCATATCCAGTTGCTTGGCCATCCCATTCCGGTGTTGCAAAACATCATTTATTAACGATACATCTGTTTTTTTAGATGTTAGCCATTTATGTAAATTAATTATTGGTTAACTAGCTTTAATTAAATCCAACCGTAATCTTTATTATTTCGATCAAAGTCTTTATCAAAAAGCTGATTAAAAGTGATGCAATTTCCATAATAAATATTATTTGACATTAAAAGCTTAAATGAACCAAAGCCAGTTCTGGTAATACAATTTTAATTAAATTATTAATAAAATTATAAATTCAGCAGTTTTAATAATAGCACCTTTGTGATTCTTTAAGAACATTTAAACTGAGTCTTGCATCAGGGGGAAGAGAATATAAAAATCGCTCCTTTTCACTAAATTTCACCATCTTGCTCAACAACTCCATCTCGTTTTTCTAATTATAATCAAATTACCAATAAGTTCAAAAGTGTGTTTAATTAAAAACCATTACTTTGGTTAAACATGTAACGTCCCAGTAAACACTGTTGTTAAAAAATCTAAAATTATAATTGTTAAGCACTGTTCTTTTATGACTTTGTTTTGTGGAACCACATCAATTATGGTGAAACATAACCGAACCATGATCGAACTAAAGCAGGACAGTATAATTATTAATATATGAACTGATATTATTATATGTTTGACTGATGTGTGGCATTCTGGCTCTTCCAGGCTTTCTGTTGTTATCTCCTCTGGCTACAGTTAGTATGGCTTACTTCTTATTGTGTACAGTTTAAGTTATAATACTGGGCATTCGAGAAGGTACTGGCTGATTTCCAATTTTGATTTTAATAAAATACTAGCAAAGCTAAAATCTTAAAAAAAGTGTCATTTTAAAGTGTCATTCCTGTAAATGTATTTTTTTGGTAATTCAGAAAATATATATACTGTACAAGGTATTTCAAAAAGAGTAAATCGGTTTCATAATACTATATTTTATTAATTAAATTTAGTAATCAATTTTTATAAAATTACATGTTTTCTGTATATGTTCAAGTTTTGTTTGCCATTTTATAAATGTTAAATGCGGCCGCACTTTGCCACATTGGCAACAAAAACGCGAAAACTAAATTCCTCATAGGCGCGCATATCAGCATAATCATGATGCACTGAGTTGATCTCAGTTGTCAACGAATGTTTGAAAAAAGAATTTTTTTAAAATTCGAATGGTTGTCTCAGGAAAGCCTGTATCTGTACCTCGCCTCTCACAAATTCAGTTGTTTGTTAAAATTAAAAAAGTTGTCCAGTCCTCCGCAAAAGACGTTCTGCGGGCCTGCAGCTATGGGTTGGTCGGAAAAGGGCCCACGACCATGCAGTTTGTACTTTTTTTGCAGGAGCCTCTGAACTCACTGGGGGAAATGTTTTTATGGGTACATGTAATAGATCATGTTTATGTTCCAATAATTTTCACTAACTTCAATAAACTTAAAAATCGAATAACAATAGTGATTAATTCAGTGGTTCGTGATTATGCTAATACAAGTCTATGGAAAATTAACTTTTTGCGTTTTTGTGGCCTGACACCTGTGTGGCAGTGTGGGGCTACAATTAACATTTATAAAATGACAAACAAAACTTGAGCATATACAGAAAACATGTGTTTTTATAGAAGTTGATTATTAAATTTAATTATTAAAATATAACCTCACGAAAAAGATTTACTCTTTTTGAAATACCCTGTAGCCTATATAAAAAAAAATTAAAATTCAAAAAATTACATTTCTTATAAATAAAAGTTTAAAATGCTAAAAAAAATTTAAAGAGTATTAAAACTACCAGCAAATTGTTTAGAAATTATCTATTTATTAAAATTATTCATAAATTCCAAATGTTGCACATATTAATTTTCTGGAGCACTGTTTCTATGTGTTACATTGTTTTTAAAAAGTACAGTACCATAGTTATATTTTTGTTTCAATATTATCATGAATATTGATATTTTTTTGATTAGGTTTTTTTCATTTACAATTGGAAATCGGTCAGCTCCTTCTCACATAATTATGCTTTGTTTTCATTGTTAACTGCTTTAATTTATTTGTAATTGAATATTTTTGCGAATAAATAGTAAATTGTATACCACAATATACCACTTTGGGTTTTACTAAAAAATTTGTTGTATTGATAATTGCGTCTTACTGAGATAGTCATTTATTTACTGAAAAAAGAACTCAGAGAAAGTGGAGCAGGAAGTGGTTATTTTTGAATGCAATATTTTATTCAAGGGATTGAAGTCTCTCAATTATTGTTTATTCTAATTTATAAAGAGATATAAATTGCAGTCTAGGAGATGCATCCTGATAGTGCGCTAACTTTCGCCCACTCTTCCCTACCTTTCATCGCCCCAATTCAATTTTATTTTCCTATTTTCATCATAATGAATGTGGCAGAAAAACTATTATTTTGTATTAATAAAATAAATATTGTCATCAAGATAACTTACTCAGATCCAATTTCAAAATCAAATTTAAAAGGAAAGCCAAACATGAGACTGTTAAGTTCAAGGTAATTTTGATACGTATCATAACTATTCTGAAAATAATACACCCCCGGAATAAATATTTATTAGCATTATGTTCATAATGAGTAGGCTACTGTATTTTTTTAAAATAAATTTATTCATCAAAATTTATATTTATTTGCATTATTTTAAGAACTAAATTGAATTACCACACAGTTTTAATTCAAATCAAATTTTTATCTTTATTACATTGATTACCACCTTGTACTTTAAAATGTTTTTAGAATTACAAAACTGTTCCAATAATTCAGAATCTTATTTTGAAAAAAAAATTTAGTTTCAAAAATACTTTTAAGTTTTACGGCAGTTTTATAATATGTTTAAAAGTGGTTCTATAATGCATTTGGGATGCTGAAAAAAATCAATAAGTAAATATAATAGTGTATATTATATTTTTGACTGGTGAAATTAAACATTATCCCGCATGATAATTATTTCATAGTACGGTAATAATTATTATTATAAAGCCGGCATTATACATGGGTTGTTGGTAAACGAATGTTTGGTGTATGACACGCCAAAATGAGCAAAAATCCAATCGAGTCTAACATGCATTTGTTGTTCGTTTACGAATATTTGAGGCAAAGTTCGTAGATATGGGCAAACATTCACGGTTTAGACCCAAACGTTCGCTGTTGGACAATGTTCCATCCAAAAGCGGTAATTCGACACACATCAAAGGGAAAATATTTGCCGCGTCAAATTCGTCACTAAATTCGTCATTTTTCGCAAATATTTGTCGCAAAATTTGTCATTTTTTGCAAATATTCGTCGCCTGTCCCGTCCTATCCAACGTTAACGACCTTGGAAAGGGATTACTGCTCCATGGTTCAAATTCAATTATTTATTTTTGAAATTTTTTCCCCCCACCAAGGTGTCGTCGACGCGGGTCCATTTTGCTGAGCTATGTCCAGCTTAATTAGTTGCGCTATGTAGCAAGTAATTATTTTGTCACAAAACATTTTATATTGAAGATCGTACATTTATTTTTGCTCATTTTGGTGTGTCATACACCAAACATTCGTCCACCAACAACCCATGTATAATGCCGGCTTTATATTTCAATTTTATAAACGAAAAGCTCTGTAAGTTTATTCTTCTTACCTGATAAATTGGCTCCACTTTAGGGGCAGTTCCAAATTCTCGTTTAATCGGCACATTGGAGCAAAGGGTAAAAGAAACAAAATTATTATCGACAATGGCTCTATTTACAGCAACATCCGTTGTATTACAGCTATTTAAAAATAAATGCAAATATTTTTAGATAACAAAAAATAATTTTAGATTTTACTGAGATAAATCGTTGGCTAGAAATACAAAGTGGACGAGCAACAACATTGTAGAAATAGCGAGAAATGCATTATCTCTTGTTGGGAAATACTTTAAACAGGTTTTAAACACAATCATCATACTGTACACAGTAATAATTTTATCCGAGAAAATTTTCAGATTGAGCAAAGCCAACGTTAAACTTCAGCAAAGATTAAAGTTAGTTTGAGGCACTGTACTTTCTATCTTATATTCTCATTAAATATTATTAATGTTATTATTTTATTTCTATGGATACTTAGAAAAATCAAAACAAAAATCATTAAAAGCTTTTACTTGATTTTCCATGTTTGCATTTGTCAAACAATAACAAATACTGCGACAATTACGCAGTGGCGTACCGAGGGGGGGGGGGCAATAGGGTACAACTGTCACCGGGCGCCACGCAAAAATTGGGAAAAGTGGAG
>JAQGAY010000249.1:0-35257 GCA_034698085.1 Polydesmus angustus | reverse complement strand
GTGCGTAAACCGAGCTTATATTTCGTGCACGTGCGAAATCATAATGAAAGAAAATAACTTTGGAGCGTGACGGGAGCGTGACGGGAGCATGCCATAGCGTAATGGGGAGCGTAACGCGTTACGCTACTTTTGCGCTCCATTTCTGGCCTTACCCTCAGTAAAAAAGTGTTTCACTTCAAAAATCGCGGGCCTTGGTTTGGAGACTGCCGGTATAGACTATTATTTTCTCAAAACTTGCAAAGACGATCTAATAAATTGAAAAAATTTACCTTTATTGCTATTTGAAGGAGATACATATGGGCTATTCATACAAAGCTGAAGACAACCCTAAATATGTAAGTGCATTATATTAAATTGCTCAAAAGCAGGATGGTCCAACTTGTCACTAGAAGCAGGCTGCACAAGCGGATGTGCTATTAACTCATGGGCAGCACCAGGTATTTTTTATAGGGAGGGGGAAGGAAAATAAAAACAAAACTTGAAATCTTTGCCCACCTCCCTGAACAAAAATAGTAAGATAATACCGGGTGTCCAAAAAATAACACTACAACTTCCGTCGGCTATTAAAAAAAACTAACAAAGATAAAAATCTAAAAATGGAGCCATTTACAGAAAAAACTCAAAAAGTTTTTTGTGTATAAAAATAATTTCTTAAAAAATTCAGAAAATAATAAAAAAATTGAAAAAGTTACTTTTGACTCTCATTGCAGTAGTTGTATACTGTGATAACAACGCAATAACAAAGAAAAAAAAATGTAACAACTACGGTATTAAAAAACAATGTAACTAGTAAAACATTGCTGCAGTCATTCGAAATGTGAATAATTTAGAATTAGTTTTAATTTTTAGTCGGAATTGTGTGCTTGTATTGCGGAATTGTGTTGCCAATTTTTTTTTATTTTACAATTTCATCTAATTTTTTTAAAAAAATTCATATTTTCTGTCAACTTTATTCTAACTGGCGCAGACCACCAGAAAACCTTCCACTGACCGCGGGTTGGACACTCTGTTTTAAAGTTAAAAAAATATAAATGGGGCTGTTTAATGTACGTGTTGCAGTATAAATCTTAATTGCGATATGTGCATACCGTATTACCATTCCTTTAGTTGCATGCCGGTATATTCGGCAAACTATTTAAAATTTTAATTTACTTTAATAAAATTTGTCACATTGTTTGAGGCAAAATTTACCCATAATACATGCAAAGTTTTCAAAAAATACCGGTAATTAATATTTTCGTAATTTTCATAAAACAAACTGATAAATATTGAACAAATATTCTTTTCAGCCCTTCTATTTACTGGTATACATTCTTATAATGAGAGGTTTCCAAAAAGTTTATGGAAAATTATTACAAAATATACCAGCATGCCGGTATACTCGAGTAAATTTAACGACTTTTTATTTAGTAGAAAAAAGCCTTTTTCCATTATAATGGCGCATTAGTAATATGGTATGTGTTTGACTGTCTAAATGATATTGTTGTAAATATGTTTATTTACTGCAGTTGAAACTTTTAGTGCATCATTATTGCACACATTAAAACTAAAGCAGAAATTGAAACATTTTTAAGACACTATATAATATATATAGTGTGTCCTTAAATTAACGTAGTTTTTAAAAAGCGAATAAATCAGTCAAATTTTACTGAAAATGAACTATTTTTTTATATTTACATAGAACAACACCTCCGATTTAATAACCAAAAACAATTTTTAGAATGTGACCTCTACAACTGAGTCGGCACGTAATAATGCGCTCAAGGAAATTTGCATTAATTCTATAGTAGAAGCCGGCACGTGCCGAAATTCAGTCGGCAAGCGCAAGCTGGAAGTCCGTAAAAGCTTTAGCCGTCCAAGTGAGCGTGTGAGCACGTTTACACGTGCCGACTCAGTTGTAGAGATCATATTCTAAAAGTTGTTTTATATTTTTTAATCGGAGGTGTTGTTCTTTGTAAATATAAAAAAATACCGTAGTTCATTTTCATTAAAATTTGACTGATTTATTCGCTCTTTAAAAACTACGTTAATTTAAGGACACACGATATATATATAAATATTTAAAATTGTATATATTTCTGTCTAAGCTATTGCAAGGTAAGTGTAATTGTGTACTAAAATTATATAATTTAAAAAAATATTTGTGAAATACATCTCTTAACTTAAACAAAATACCTTGTATGTGTAAGAATAGTTCATAGTTGCCCCATAATCTTTAATTTTCAAAGGCCAAACAGAGTAAGTAGTGTTAGCTGGAATGCATTTTGAAGGGTAAGGGTGGGGTAATCTCCTTGTCTCAGTCTGCAATTAAGTAAGTTAACAAAATTTGATACTATTTAACAATATAATATTACTTGTGAAAATGTAAAAACAACATGACTTCCAGGTGTAACTGTTTGTATAATTTCAGGAATATTTGTATCAAAATCTACCATGCTAAATGGATCAAAACCGATTTTTGTTGAAATTTCATTGGTAAGTATATTATTTTGAGGATATTTCAGATGTATTTCTAACTCTGTAATAAAAATTATTAAGTAATGCCCACACTTGTGCCTTGACTTGCAAAAATCTAATTTCTTTGTGAAAAATATGTTGCAACATCTTTATCAAATCAACTAAGCAGGAGAAAATTTTGAAGTGCAAAAAAATTAAAGTTGTGATAAGTTGTGTACATGTATAATAAATAATTAAACTAGTTTGTATTTCTTTGTTAATGTTTTTAAGTTGTTAGTTACTCCAGCTTATAGAGAAGCAGATTCACAAAATTTTTTCAAATAATAGTACATTTTAATATTAAATGCAAATACTGTATTGCCATAGCAGTAGCTGTTAATATTTAGTGTAATGTAAATTTAAAGTTATTAATGCATTGCAAAATGATCTACTTGTAAATAGTGACATAAAATAATAAGAAAAATCAAGGTTGTAGATAACAAAATGCCTGAACACAACTTTCTCCAATTGCTTCTACCTCACTAGCAAATTTATGCAATGAGGCAAAACACAATCATGTGTGGCAAAAGAAGTACATAGCAATTAGTATAATTTTTTTTTTGGCATAATTATGTTAAGCTTACTTTGGACTTTTACAACTTGATTTTTTAAAAATTGTGGACTGACAACTGCACACACACGAGGACGACATAAATGTGACCCACTTGTCTCAGGATTAAAGGGCGTAGAATGAAATTTTTTTTCTATTACCCTAAATTAACAGTCAATTTATGATCAAAAAACAAATAATTTTTTTTTATTTAGTGCCAAAATTTTAATCAAGCTACTAATTACTGATTAAAAAGCTAAACTGTACTGTATTAACCCACTTACATGCATGGAACACGTATTCCAACATCAGTATAAAATTCGCAGATTTTTACAAAGTCGCCAACCGAAGGAAGTAGAAAATATTTTTCATTGAGAGTGAAATTAAAGTTGTAAAAATGGGTACCTTTTTCAAATAACTAAAAAATATGCTTAACAGTTAGTATTATAATTTATACTTTCAAAATACTTATACGTTTAATTACCAGATTATCAAATAAATATGTAAAATGTTCGATTTTCTTAGCCAGATCGACATTGTTTTGCAGGGTTTCTTTTGTGTAATAAAAGAATGTATCAGAGCAGACATAAACTTCAGGAAAGGAATTGTAGTCTTGTGCTTTAGTTGAAACCACTTTAATTACTTTGTATCTAGCAAAACAACAGCATATAAATTTATGTAAGCCACAAAAAACTACATTATTTGTTCATTGTGAGTGTCTACAATACTTAAAATATTCATTAATTGTAATATATGTCTGCCAGATGTAAACTGAAGTAATAATTATCACTCCGCTCCACCACAACATTTTGTGAATAAGTGTAGAGTGGTCCTTGTTGCCTATTGAGAATGACTTGATCTTCCTCAAATAATTTCGAGAAAATGTTGGTTGTCTAAACTGGTCCAGTGCCTTTATTCCTAAGGACAATATAATACTGACTGAGAGTCCAATCCAAAGACCCCAAATGCCACCCACGACACTTAAAACATCTTCCAACTGCAATAAAATATGAAAACCTAGTTAAGGTTTTTTTTTGTGTCTACTAATGCATTTTTTAAAAAAAAATTATTTTTGTCAAAAATTTTATCTTTTACAAATTAGTAATTCTTAGTTTCGTCATTATCAACCCAAACTAATATTGTGCTTTTGTAAAATGAATAATGTGAAAAATGTCAAATACTGACACAAATAAAGGAAATTGATAGGTACTCGTAGCATTAAAACAATATTATTGGAAACTTGCTAATTTCATTTGTGATCATATTTTGTTTTTCTATTATTAATATGGGGAAATAAGTAATCAAACGACAAACATTGCCAATAATTTATTACATATAGTGATAGTTTATGACATTAGATTATATGAGCCTAGTTTGGTTATATTTTGTTTATATTGTAAGGCTACAATAACACATTGCATTTAATATAATGCCCCTTTGGAAGAAAACAAGAGCTTTTTTGATTACCAAAATGAAACCTGATGTTTTTTTCATTCCACTTAATAACATGATTTTCTGTTAATTGCTTTATTTTTTTTATCAGCCACCAATAACATTTACGAAATGATTGTAGCATAAATTTTGCAGATGCGCGCGAAAATGTTATCATGCCAATTAGCATCTGGTAAATTAGCAAAAACATTTCGCCACTGTATTTCGTTTACTACCATTACAAAACTAGTGCTTTTATTCTAGTTCAAACAATGTACTTAGTTTACACCAAAAATAACAACTTTGGTGGAAACTAAGTATTAGGAGTATAATTTTAAATACTCAAATTAAACAAATAAATAACACACTAGTAGACTCCGCGTTAAAGTAAAACCAGTTTGGTCATGTTTCTTTTGATTGAAACCATTTTAGCAAAAATCGTTTAAGCAGGAAAAAATTTTCGCTGTCAGAAAAGGCAGTCATTTCAGGAAGGCATTACAATTACGTAACTTGTTGTTTAGATTTTATACCTGTATCAAAAGTCTGGTAAAAGCAGAGTATTACCTTGACTGCTGATTGCACATAAGCAACTGTTGAGGAAAACAATTTGAAAAAAATAACTTGTTGGACGTCATGAAATAACTTTAATTCTTTCCTGCAAATAAAAAATGATAATGTTGTTTGCAATTTAATTTTTAGTTAAATTCAATAACATTGTTTGCAAAACTTCATTGTACGAGGGTACATTGAAAAGTAATGCCTCCACCTCTGTAACTTGCGTTTGGATGGGACTATTTTAATAATTTAAACGCTGAAATAATCTTTGGAATGTGCTTTTTAATTTCTTGCATTCATTTTATAACATAATCACAAGACAACTAGATAAACTTCTGTCAACGATGTACCAGTTTTTTTAAGCGGTCGTCGAAGAACTCAACACTCTGTTTCTGCAGCCAGACTCTCACAATTCTCTAATTTTTTTCATTTTTTATGCTTTTTTTGTTTTTATTGGTCAGTGATGTCCCCGCAGATTGTCTTTAAATTTTGGGAAGAAATGGAAATCACACGGTGCCAAATCTGGGCAGTATCATCCCTGTGCGGTGGCGAGATTCAATCTCTGAAGTTCTGCTGTGGGGGCACGTGGCATGACATGGTGACATCCACCATTCAGGCAAGATTTGGCACCGTGTGATTTTCATCTCTTCTCACAACTGAAAGAACATCAGGAGGGACAGCACTGACCAACAAAGACCAAAAAAACACAAAAAATGAAGAAATTGAGAGAACTTGGAGATTCTGGTTGCGGAAACACAGTGCCGACTTTTTCGACGAGCGCTTAAAAAAACACATAATCTTTGGCAGAAGCGTATTCAGTTGTCTGGTGATCATTTTGAAAAGTAAATGCAGTAAATTAAAAAGCACATTCTAAAGATTATTTCTGCGTTTGAATTATAAAAATGTTCCAATCCAAACGCAAATTACATAAGTGTAGGCATTACTTTTCAATGTACCCTCGTATATCTAAAAAGTCAAAAAAATTTAAGAAAAATGAAAATGGAAAACGTTTGTGTTTGTTGAAAAAAAAGTTTATTGTCTTTTAGTTCTTTTCTTTTTTTTTTTTTGGCTTAAACTTACCGAAGTTTACAAGAGTTATTATCTCAAATATGTTTAATCTGCAGTTTACATTATTTTATTAGATAATAATAATGTGTAAACTAAGATAATGGTAACTTTTCTTGCTATGATTGCTACAGAACCGTAACAATAAATCAGCAGATAATTGAAGAAATAAGGAACAAACAAAATTTACAAAACTGATTTCTTAAAAAAAAATCACTTTGAAACAAAGATTAATTTCTTTAACCCTTCAGTGCTCGCGCTAGCAATTGTAACATGAGTGCTCGCGGGTATATTTGTACCAGAGGTATATTGAGTTTGTAAAACTCGCAATAAAACAAAAATAAATAAAAAAATAAATACCCCAGCTATAAAATCATGATAAATATTTGAAATTTTTTTAACTTTAATTCTAAAATTAATTTATATCCATAGAGTGTAAATGAACAAAAAAAACTGAAAAAAAATGTAAAAGTAATTAAAATAATAAAAAAAAATTTTTTTTTGGGTTTTAAACATTTTTTTTAAATTACCCTTATTTCTTTAATGCAAACACTTTATTAATTAAAGAAAGTGTTTATTAATTATAGTATAGCTTTTGAATGATAAAAAAATCATTCAAAACCAGAAAATAAAAAAAATATAATTGAAAATGCTGTACAAGAACAGGTATAACGTCAGAGGTCGCGCGGGGTAAAATTGTACCCCATCCGTACCCTAAAACTTTAAAACTTGATAAAAATTACCCTAAAAATTATAAAATAATTATTTTAACTTTGCCATTTCGTATTTTGTGGTAAATGGGAGGAATACAAATGCTATTGGGTCATGTGCTAAAACCCATTTTTTTTCTATTGGAGTTTTAGTGAACCTGGGGTACAAAAATACCCCGCGCGATCAATGGAGGGTTAATTAGATAATAAGAATATTATTTTTTAAGTTTTTACCTTGCTTTCATAAGATTTTCAACTGTTAATGACTTTGTTTTATACACCTGCTGCCACCTTTGGGTTAGTGCCAGCTAATAAAATTATTATTAGTGCATGGAATTTATTAATTGTAAAAATAATAAATATTTTACATATATAGAATCATCATTGACAATAATGCTAGATCGTTCAATCCAAGTAAATTCAATGTTTCTAGAAATTAAAAATTAAGAAACTACTTTTTTATTTTAAATAAATAAATATGGGGCTGTTCACCAATGACGTTCATAAGTTAATTAAACCATTCAGCTCCCATTTCTTGAATTTATATAAATTTTAATATAAATTTTTTTAATTTTAAATTAAAATCACACAAACAAAAATTTATCTTCTACTATTAAATGCATTAAAAAAATTATAACAAAAAAGATTTTTTTATCAATTTTTTTTCAAAATTGTCATCTATTAAAAAAACACCCTATACAGTACCATAGTATGGTAGTACATCATTTAATTTAATAATCATTAATCATCATTTAATAAGTATTTATATAATTTGTTTCTGTAGTTTTTAATATTTTGTAATTCAGTCATATTCTCATTTATGCTCAGAAATTTTTAATGTTTTACAAATTAAAATCATATTACTTGACAATTCTTTTGTCATGTTTAAAGGTAATTATAAAGTGTTGAAAAGGAAATGCCGCACTTGCATAAAAGATGACAAATGAAAAAAAAATTACTATTATTAGAAATTAAAACAGTAAAAAATGATCCAAGATGCGGTTGCCCAACAATTCAAAGTACCCAAGACGAATGGTTTGTTATAAAAAAAAAAAATTTTTAAAAAAATTATTTATTGCTCCAAAAATTGCAAATAACTTGGGAAACATTGGTGTAAATGTTAATACAAGTGTTGTATGAAAAGTGCTACAAGAAAATGATTTTTAAGCCCTCTATATACGGAAAAAGTTTTAGTGTTGGAAGTAAATAAAAAGAACAGGCTCTCATTTGCAAAAAAAAATTTAAAATTAAACTAGACCAAAAATTATTCGACTAATTTATCTGACCACCAGTGTAATCTTCTGATGTGACTTGAATCTTAATCTGAATTCAAATAAATTTACTGCTGTGGCCAGGGCACACAGCGCCCGGGAATAGAAATATAGTTTTTGTGACCTTCCGTCCACCTCTTAAAAAAATTAATTCTGTAAGGATATATGGAATTAATCGACAAGCTTGCTTAAAAATGTACTAAATTTGTCATTTTTGTTTAATGGAACATTATTTGTATTTTATATTTCAAAATAATTTGTTTGTTAAATAGAACATTTAAATTATTAGCGCGCATTTAGTTATTTGGCGCACACTTTTAAACATGCCCATTTTGCGCAATGTAGCATGCACGTTTTGTCATTTCCATTCTACTACTTCCGTTCTGGTCAGAGCAATTCACTCCCATCTAAATTTCATGTCACGTGCCTATTGAACGTTAATAGAAGTTTCACTTCGAAATATCGATATTATTCGATATAACAAATTACTAAAACGATTCATTGAAGAATTTTCGATACGATATTATATCGATTTTTTTTTTAGTTTTAACATCCTTATTAATTTTAACGCATTATTTACTCACTTGCACGATGGCTTACACTGGCACATGCTATTTAGTTCATCACTTGGGATTTTATTGCAGACTAAAAGAAAAGAAAACCACCATTAAAAAAAAATAACAATTGTATATAGCAGTTAATAAACTTAAGCATTCCTTAAAAGTTTCTTTAAACTTTTTCAGAGCTAATCAAGTTTAACCCCTTAAACTAAGAATTAAAACGACCAAGTGGCAGGTTACCCAGAAAGTTTACTTATAATTGTTTAGGAATTATTGTCGTATGGCAGTATTTATAGTTGTTACTTGCTTGTGAGTGTCACTCACACTCAATACACGATGTTTCCACCAGTTTGAGCGTATTAAGTGTGAGCGTCTCTCAAGGAGATAAAAAAATAAATAATTTTTCAAACAATTTTAGTTTGTGTTGAGTTCTTCTCTCCCTCAGCAAATTATTAAAAAAAAAAAAAAGCAGTGAGAATGAATGTGCAGAAGCCTACCGAGGAGTGGGGGGGGAGGGGGCAATAGGGAACAACTGTCCATCTAAAAGGGGCGCCAAAATTAAGACAAATGGAAAAAAATTATTAAAAATCTTACTATTTTGTCCAGAAAAGAGCAAAAAGTTTGCTTATTTTTCAAAAAAAATTTTGCGCTTTGCAAGATTTGCGCTTTTTCAATTTATACCTTGCTTTTTATCGCGGTTCAGATTAAAAACCTCCAAAAATGATACCTTTTTTTTAAAAAAATCTTGTTATTTTGTCCAAAAAACAAACGTAAATTATACTTATAAGCAAAATAAATTGCTCGGGCAACTCAAAAAAATCTTTTTTTCAATTTTTAGGGCGGAAGTGGAGCAAAAATTTGTTTTGTTTCCGGGTGCCATGTACTCTCGGTACGCCTCTGTGAATGTGACTCAAATATGTGACAGTCACATTGGTGGAAACATAGAGTATTAAGTGTGACAATTCACACTCAAGTAACGACTATAAATACCGCCCTTAATTTTGAAGTCGTCTTATGGCCAAAATATAAAATGTTTATTTTAATGAAAGAGGTGCTATTGATAAAGAAAATTGCTATAATTATGTACGGGAAATTTTTATAATAAATACAATTTTATTTAAGGTTTTTATAAACTATGCCCTAAATCGAGGTAACCATAATAAAATTTTATCTTAGCTATTTAGATAATAATTAGATCATTATAGCACTTCAAGTTTTTTGTTATTATTTCAGTTAATATAAGATTATCTAGATAATAATTTCGCAAATGATGCATGAATTTTAGATTTTTTCGTACACACCATTTTTTTTTATATAAGGTAAGCCACCATAATAATGTTTTAACACATTAAAAATTTTGGGGGATAAAAGATTCGGGAAGTTTGATGACAAAGAAAAGTGGGAATTAAAAAACATGGTTTTCGGCGGGGTCTCGCTTTTATTTAAGAACAATTACGTATTTAAATTCTATTGCTTACATGTAAAGCATAAAGGAAGCTGCTGATAGTTGCTCCCTATCATTGATTTTGGTAGAATGCAATTGCAATAGGTTTTGGTTAATTCGTGCACACATTGTTCTAAACAACTCTAAAAAGTGTTTAAGATGTAATTGTTTTAAAAAATAAGTAAGTTTAAAATGCACCCTTTACTGTATAAGAGTAATTGTATTGATTAGAGGAAAGGCTGAAATTCACATGAGAAACAATATGATTATTACGGGCTCCAACAATGATTATTTCTCCATTAAAAGTAGTCCATAATTGAAGAGATGTGGCCTCACTGTCCACGCATGCGCCATCAGCAGACCTGGAGTTACGCTCATACAACACCTGCGAATTAAAATTGAAGTAATTCACGGTGATCTTAAATGTTGGCCTTGATTTCATGATGCAATAATTTATTAATTAAATGTGATAAACAATAATAATAAAAAAGTCAAATGTGGCCCCACTCTGCCACGTAGGCCACAAAAACACGAAAAGTTAATTTTTTAAAGAAGCGTATTAGCAAAATCACGATCCACCGAGTTGATCGCTGCTTGCGATAAATCTTTAAAAAAGGAGTTTTTTTAGTTTAATATAGCTGTCACAGAATGTTTGTAGCTGTACCACTACCCACCTAAATTCAGTCGTTCGTTAATCTTAAAAAAAATGGCGTGTCTGCAGGAAAAAGCATTCTGTGTTGTTGATTTTGCCCTAAGAAATTCAGTTTTTACCTTTGACAATGCAAGCTTTTCCCTAAATAAACGCGCCCTCAGCAACTAGTTTTGAAACAGACTTGGTGACGTCACCCATTGGCAAAAGTATTACACTTGTTATTTTTAATTAATAGTTATTATTGTTGCATTATAGTTAAGGAATTTTTGCAAAATATATACGAGGTCGAATCAAAAAGTTTATTAAATTTTTGAATTTCTCCAGCTACATTATTCAGATTAAAATAATTTTTTGTGGACATGTTGATAAACCTGTTTTTAATTTCTGTCTTAATTTACAGCCATAGTTGACGTAAATTTTTGATTTTTTTAGACATTTAAAAGAGTGGTGGTTCTGTATGTTCGGTGGTTTTTTAGTTTCACAATAAAAAAATAATTTTATTGGGTGCTATTAATGCTTATCTTTTTTTCCCCTTATTTGTTCTAATTTTGTAAAGAAAATTAGACCAAATTTGGTAAATTTTGATGCGGTTTAGGTTTTTTTTTGCTATTTTATCAATGGAGTGTGAGCTGGTGCCCCAAAATGGTGCAATTGTTACTACATAAATCTGGTTATTTTCAAGAACTATCTTCACATAACCGATTAACTTGTTTAAATAGTGTTTTTTATTAATTGTAACAGCTTAGAACAAAAATTTATGGCTCTTAATAAAATTATTTTGCTTTGTAAAAATTCAAAAATCGCCGACTTTTTCAATTGAACATAATAATTATGTTAGAGAATGCTGAGGGCGTGTCTATTTAGGGAAACGCTTGCATAGTCGAAGCTAATTACTGTGCAGCGTGCCAATAGAAATGTGCCACAGAAGTGGATTGGTAGAAATTTGGCCCAAGAATTTGCTCTTTGAGCTTTTTCAGCAAGATCTCAAGCAGTACCTAACTGTGTGGTTTTTTTCTTTAAGAAATACTGCATGCAAAAGATTGTGTTTACCTTCCACTACTTTGCACAAATCTCAATTAACTAACAATATGAATTACATCTGCCAACAACTCAGTGGATCGTGATATGCTGTCACGCGTCTAAGAGGAATTCACTTATCGTATATATTTGGTGCATGTTGCAAAGAGCAGCCGCACTATAGTCTATACATTAATTTTATAAAAGGGTAAATCGTATATGGGTTTTTTACATTTGTTTATTGCAATTAATTACTAAATTATAGTATCATAAAATCAAAGCAAAAATTTATGATGACCCTGTAGAATATAAAATACAAGTAATAATATTATTATTAGGCGAATAGTTTATTATTTACCTGCTTAACAGAAACAATGAATTCTAAGTAAGTATTTTTAGGATGTATAACATTGTCAGAGTTGAACACAGGTGGAGTGTCCTTTTCATGAACTATTACCACAGGAAACTTCCCTTTCCATTTTATACTTTCAATATTGTAAGGCAAAAATAAGACTTTGTTTTATAAATAAAAGAATAAAATTATTTTGGTTTATTCATTAAAATTATATGAACATAATTTTTAAATATTAATTATTACCATTGTTTGGGTTGAACATTCCACGAGTAACACAGTTTCCAAAATATAAATTGTTAAAAAATCTTAAAATGCTAAAAAGAATATAAATAAAATTTTTTTTGATTGTAAATAAAATAATAATTTTGAATGCAATTCTGCAAAACGCGCCCAAAACGATTCTAGGCATTCTATACACCCTGTACGCTAAGTAGTGTGCGGGGAAAGGGGGCATCTACGATAGGTTAAAATTACATTATTAATTTAAGTAAAGTGTTTTATTAGTAAATGTATTAAAAATATATATATGATAAACTTAACCATAAATCAATAACTTTTACTGTGCTGGAACACCGTGGACTAAGTAGCCTACAGAGTGTGTTGAATGGTTACAATCGTGGTGGCTCGCTTTCATAGAACAGCCCCAATAATATTATAATTATACCGGGTAGTAGTAATTAATTAATTTTTAGAAATGTTTATATTTAAAAAGTATGATTTACTCATAACTTTGCACCCCGCCATCAGATTCATGAACGTATTTTCCAATGAAATCATTGACCGGATATCCGATTTGAAATCTGTCACTTTCGCTAAGAAGAGAGAGGCAGAAGAGTGATGGGCGAATGACGTCACACGATGACGACATATTCTTCATCTAACATGAAATATTATTATTTTTTAAAACCCTTCATTTCACTCTCTCTGTCTCAATTTCCCTCTTTTTTTATCATAATTTTAATAAGCTTTACTAATATTACTTTTAACAAGATGTCGATGGTTTGGTTGTTTGCATCCTCATAGTTCAATCTATTATTGAAACACACGGTGGCCACTGAGATTACGTCATTCAATTTGTCACTCTCACTTATGCTGATAGAGGGCCTACAAAATATTATTAAATACTAATAACAAACAAGAAACGTTTTAAATTTTCAGAGAATTTAATAATTTAATTGATTTTTAATTTCAAATAGAATAAATATAATTGACCATTACCCATCTGCCTTTCCACCCCTCCGGCCCCCCCCCCCCCACCCCTTCCCTTTAAATTCCGTTATCCTTTCTTCCTTCTCCAGTGGTTTCAAGCCCCAGCTACTACCTTCTCTTCTTTAATTATTAAGTCTGCCAAATGGCGACAAGTTTCAATAAAAATAAAAAAATAGTAAAATGACTAATATAAGAATAATTTTAAGAAATTTTATATGGTATATAATATATATATAATATAATATTATAAGAAATATGCTCGAAATATAAAGACGACATAAAATTGTTACAAGAAAAAATCTAAAATCATTTCCCACCTGAAATAGGAATCAAGAACGTAGGCTGTCTGAAAGATGGCGAGTAGAGAGGAGAGAGCGAAGCAGACGAGCCATAAGTGTTTCCGGTTCCTGTCCTTGGCCTGTTGGGCCTGGTCCAAGGCAGAGAGAGAAGAGCTCACTATACTCAGCTGCATCGTTCACAGCCAGTGTGTTTCCCACTCAATACACATCGCTTTATATACACAACGCTACACGTAAGCTGACATTTAAACCAGCTTTAAAAAATAACCAAATATCGTTAAAAGCTTTTGGATTTATTTAAACCAATACTTTTTAAAGGTCACCTAGCTAATGCGTCGAAATGAGCTTAAATTTGGCCTTAAAAAGCGTGTAATGGAGAGGCGTTTCTCCTATTGTTTTTACATTAAGCTTTGACATTTGCATTCAAATCGAATAGTCAATAGTATTTGTGATTTGCATTTCTACGCAACCGATTCCACTGCACTGCGCAACCGGTTACACTGCACTGCGCAACCGATTCCACTGCACTGCGCAACCGGACACGCACCAACCTACACCGCAGCCATCATCAGGCTTCTATCCAAAACATGAACAGTGATTATAGCTGCTAATTATAGCGATAGGACTACGTTGCGAGGTAGTCCTATGTGATTTTCAGGAAAGAGTGTAGGCCTGATGTACGCTGAATGCACTCCCTCATTTACGTGTGACGTCACCCTCGCTTTGCACCTTTCTCACTGCCCTTCAGCAGAGGGTTTCGCCCCTGTTTTTACTCGAATTAAATCTGGACATGACTTTTCTAATGTCCCTCGCGTATTTCTCGCCGACCTTCATTCCGTCTCACAGCTGATCGTTGGCCCACTCCCAATCACTCCCTAACACCCACTCCCTCTGCGCGCGCAACTCATCGATTGTCCTCTGACACCCACTCCTTCTCTCCGCTCAATACATATGCGCGCGCAACTTCCACATTTTTCAAAAGTGGTTTCACAGCGTTAGTCTCGCGACCCACTTAGTGACGTAATCTCCATCTCACTGCTCAATAACAATGCGCGCGCAACTGATCGATGGGTTCTCCCAATCACTCCTTCTCTCCGTTCAATAGAATGATATGCGCGCGCAGCTTCCACGTTTTCCAATAGCGGATGAGCAGCGTTAGTCTCGCGACTCATTTGGCAACGTATTCGTCATTTTTCTACGTTCTCAAACGTCCGCTTTCTTCTCGCTCTATTCACGTCCATGTTAGATTAAAAAAATAGCTGTGCGCTGACAGAAATGTACACCCGCGCTAATTATTTGTTTACGTTACTGCTTCGACGTTATTTAAAAAATAATTATGCAAGAAAATAATTTCGAAATTGCTGTTGTGAGCTGAAATATTAATTCAAACAGGTATTTTGCCAATAATTTGTTAACTACGCATCGTACGTTAATAAAGCTCATATTAAAAATTATAGATAATTTAGAAAGGTACAATTTTGATAATATACATTAATTTTGTCAGATTAACCCAATTCAAGATATAGTGCTGAGAAGATTTAAATGTATAAGGTGTTCGTTGGATGACGTTAGTTTTGAAACATGAAAAAATCTTTCGAATTTTAATGAAAATCAATTATTTTTATTATATTTACATTAATTAACACCTCCCATTTATAATTAAAAAACAATTTTTGGAATATGACCTCTACAACTGAGTCGGCACGGGTAAACGTGCTCACGCGCTCACTTTGACGGCTAAAGTTTTTGCGGACATATAGCCTGAACCTGCCGACTGCATCTCGGCACGTGTCGGCATCTACCATGAGATGATATGCGCGCGCAGCATCGACGCCATCCAAAAACGGTTTCGCAGCGTTAGTCTCGCGACCCACTTAGTGACGCAATCTCCATCTCACTGCTCAATAACAATGCGCGCGCAACTGATCGATTGCCCACTCCTTCTTTACGTGCAATACATATGCGCGCGCAGCTTCCGCGTTTTTCATTAGCGGATAAGCAGAGTTAGTCTCGCGAGTCATTTGTCAAGGTATTCTCCATCAAAAATAAACGCGTAGACGACGTTTTCTTCGTTTTAAAAAAGTCTTAAATTTTTTTTTCTTACAGCAATTCTTTAATTAAGTATGTTGTCCGCGTTAAATTTATATTTTTTCGTGTTTATTAGGGTAAATTACCACTAAACTTCTCCCTTAATTTTCAGTTAAATTAGACGAAAATAGAGCCAAAAAATAAATAAAAATTTGACAACGAGATAAACATTTGTTTACACTTTTATTTCGACGTTACAATTAATGGCATTAAAAGAACATGTCCACATTGTTGTTGTGGGTTGAAATATTAAAAGTTAAAGGTCGACTGCACTGGTATTTCACTCATAACTCGCTTCCTGTGCATTCTATGACCATAAAGGTTATAATAAAAGTTTTAGATTATGTTATCATCTACAAGATTGGTCTTATGCATTTATTTCGTCAGGTTAACTTAATTGGAGTTACAGCGCGGAGAATAGGCAAAAGTGCATTATTATTCCATTGGGATATCGTTGAATAAAATAAAATGTCTTTTAATTGCATTTAAATAATTAAAACTAATATTTCTGGTTTTTGATAATTATTTTAAATTTTTTTAGAATTTTTCTTATGACGTCGCAATCACAGAACACATCAACTCTGTTTCTCAAGGAACCACTACTGTACATTGTTATGTATCCATAAAAAATATTTGTATGTGACTCATATACAATGGATGAATTTTCAGTTTAATTTCCGTTTAATTTCAGTTTAAAATAAGAGTAATTTCTGGTGCAATAAGACAAAGCTTTCTAATTTTAAGGATTTATCAAGGATAAGTCAAATGGATTTCAAGGAACAAAATAAATTAAGTTTTACTAGGGAACAACATTTTTTTCCCCCCATCAAATTAAATTAATGTAAAAAACAAGTGTCATTGTACGGTGATTAAGACGGTGGGAAAGTGGATAACGTTACGTAAACAACTTGGACAATTGTTTAACTTGTGTTTGTAAAATGTTCGGTTAGTTGGTGTGCACTTGAAGTAAAGAACCTTATCTCTTGTGCACATCGACTTACCGAACTAAAAAATGATTTTGGGTTTTGTAATTAATATTTTAAATATTAATCAGTCGACTAATATTATTAAAATTAAACTATGAAAAAAGAAAGATTTTCTTTTAATGGTTGCCCTCAACTGACACTTATTCATTTACTATAATGTTTTAAAGCCTCAATAACCCATAGGGTCATACAAAACACGAGTCATGCATAACTATTATCTTTATTAGCAAATTTATTTGATAAAACTAAGATCAATTTGGAAATAATTTGCTTATGTTTTTAACATAAAATTTAATGTCATAATTAAATTTAACTTGCCAGTAACTTGTTTATTTTCTTACATCATGTTTCTACAATAAAATAAACGTCACTTACCTTTCTTTGAGCAAATACTTAAGTTTATTTATGAAATATTTCGGTGTCTGTTGTGGTGAAGCGGACGCTCACTATAAAACACACTCTCAGACCCACTCGCAACACTCCAACTGAGCTTAACTGTGGATTCACAATCACAAATGTACCGGATGTGGGAGGGAGAGAGAGTGGGATGGAGGGAGAAAGGGAGGGCCACCCCACACAACCACCCTCCCTCTACCACCCACTTATAAATGACTTCCATTGAAAAGAATGCTATTGTTTAGCTGACATTTGTATTGTGCTTCACTTGTGACGGGTAGAAAATTTCCCTCTATAATTACATCGCAGCTGTTTATCTCTCGTCTTTTCTCATCACGCGACTCAACCCTTTTTTCATCCACTTAACACAAAAGCTCAATTCGTATAATATGAAATTTGAATTTTTTTCCTGCATAAAAGAATTTACGGTATTTGTTATTTATTTTTTTAATGTAAAATGAAAAGTTAAAAATATTTCTAGCAACAATATGTGTTCATTAACGCTCATATTTTGCGCTGAAATATTTTTATAGGCTGTCTATCATTAACAAAATAATTAATGATAATGTTTGAATTTAAATGTGAGAAATAATTAAACTTGAATAATGATAAATTTTTATCTATTTACTTTGAAAATAGTGATTATTTCGAAAATTTGTAATGATTTGTCTTAAGCAGCTTTTAATAAAAAAATTTCATTCTAATAGTTTATCATTTCAGTTGCAAATTTAAATTTCTCATAAATTTAATTTTTTTTGGGAGGGAGGGGGGGGGATGATTTCGTGCTTTTCTGCTTACACAAAAAAAACCAACGAAGAAACCATGAGAGGCGAGAAATTAATTGCAATTAATTTTATTATTGCTTTGAATTATTGCTAATAAAATTTGATTGTTGAAATTGAGAAATAAGTTGTTTACTGTGCAACTTTGCATTATTAAATACCTATATATTAATTAAGTAAAATTAATACGGTAATTATTGATTTTTTGATTTATCAATTTCTAAACGAGAAAATCCATTTAACGATTATTACAAAAAGCAATTGTAATTCTACGAAAAGATTGAGCATCGATTGTCCGATCCACAATCCTGAAATTCCTCCTAAAATTCCCACCAGCGTGTCATCCTTCGATTAAAAAAAACATAATTTTAAGCATTAATTATATATTAGATTTGATTAAAAAATAATTATTGTTTTTACTGGAATGGCTGGTTTTTCAGCCACTACTGTCTTGTAAGTTGATTCTCTTTCAATGTTGACCACTGATTCACCTGACCTAAAAATTAAGAGTTAGTTGTTGAATTCTTGTAAATTTTAATATTTAATTTACCATATATAGGCTTCCAATTCCGAATATGAATTATAGTGACCATGCGAAGCTTTCTTTTTTTTTAAAAAAAAAAAATACAAACAAACTTTGAATTTTCTCAAGCAGTAAAAAAGACAATATAAATTTTAATCATACTTTTTTATACACGTATTGTGATTCTCTTATTTTGAAATGGTAATCCATACTTCTGATAGACAACAAATGGTTTATATTAAATAATATAAAATTATAACCATTACAGTATAATAAAATTCTTACTCGCAAGGATATCGACATCCACAAACACTTGGATCTTTGTTTTCTAACAATATTATTTACAGTAATTAAATTTCATAATATTAAATGATTGGAATTTGTATATGTCGTGCACTTTTTTTAAAAAAACTCAAATACATTACCTAAATAACATGTTGAATTTGACAAAAAATCATCTAATGCAAAGTAACAATCAAGTTCCTCTTCTACAATTTGCAGAAAACACAGTTGGAGGCACATCTGGATTTATAAGTTATATAAGCAACATTTTTAATTTTGATTAAAAAGTTAAATCACTTTAAATATTTCAATTATCTAAAAGTAAATAAAATACAATACCTTGTAAGTGTATGAATATGTTAAATTTACACCAAAGTCCAACATATATTTCGGCCAAACAGAGTAGGTAGTGTTGCTGGGGACACACTTTGAAGTATAAGGATGAGGTAGTTTATTGGTCTCAGTCTGCAATCATTATTATTATGGGTTACTATTTTACCAAACAGCACCTCCAAGGTAGCTTGCGTTAAGTCACAGTTTTACTGGCAATTTTGTAACTTATACAGTAATAATATACCGCTGACGAACTGACTTGGTAGTTAGCAATTTAATCTAAAGATTAATTACACGAGTACCCCGCTAATCCGAACTAATTGGGATCGGATCTTATTTGGATTAGTGAAAAATTCGGATAAAAGGGGTTTATGTTTAAAAATGGTTTATTTTAAATTTTTGAAGTGAAACTGCTATAGCCTTGGGTACGGAAAATATGCACGTGACATGGAATTTGAATGGGAGTGAATTCTTCTGACCAACCGGAAATGAGATCCGGAAACGACACCAGGAAACGACATGTATATTAAATGCGCGAAATAAAAAAAAAATTTAAAATTGCGGATTTAAGAAGTTTCACTTCTATCTCGCGACACTCTCACACACTCTTTTTTTTTTTTTTTTTTTTGGTTTTTAGTTTTTAGTTTTTTTCGAGTTTCTTTCCTTTAATAATATGGCTGTTTGGATTGGAGGGGTTCGGATTTAACGAGGTTCTTGTGTACTATAATGTTTATTTACCAATGAAAATTTAATGTCAATGCGACTTCCTGGCCCTACTTCAATTTTATCAAAAGGCATTTTGACATCCAAATCTTCGGACATGCAAAACGGGTCGAAACAAATTGTGGTTGAAATTAGCGGACTTATAGAATCATCTCTAGGGTATTTCATACTAATATTCAAATCTATGACAAACATTTTTTTTTACAATATTAGTAATAATAATTTTATTAGTGAGAATCATGTAAATATTGAATGAATAAAAATTTACTTTGAACATTTATGTGTTCAAACACTGAAATCTTTGGATTTATAATTGCGCACACTTTTGCCAGTGAGTCCAATTCGAAGCTGTTTCTGATATAATGCTTTGTAACCAACTTTTTCTCGGTTATTCTTAAATTGATAAATGAAATTCAAGTTAATTAAGCGCGGGATATTGTTTTAGAATGATCTTGTATTTTCATAATACAGTGTGTTCGAAATGTTAAAAAAACTAGCAAAGATAAAAGTGGAAAAAAAGTGCCATTTTACAAAGGAACTCATAAAAGTTTTTTATTTTTTAAAAACTTTATTTTTTGTTAATTCATTGACGTATTTCCATTACAATAATTTAGGTACATGACGTATGAGTTTAACTTTTTTTTTAATAATTAAAAAATTATTTTTATACACAAAAAATCTGAATTTCTCGGTGGAAGATTGATACTTACATTTCGCACACTCTTTATAGTTTTAAAATATTGGTAACTGAGAAAACAATTTTCATTAATCCACTTTGGACATAAAAATTATTTTTTGCACACCAAAATTAATACCTAACTTTCATTATTCAAATAAAGTAAATTGAACAATTAACTTACATGCAGGAAATAGCTTTTCCAATATCACTATGGAATTCACAAGATGTTAGAAAGTCAGTGACTGAAGGAAGCATTAACAGCAGTTCATCATTAGTGAAGTTATTGGGACGAATGTCATTCAGTTCTTTATATAACTAACACAAATACAGTAGACTCCAGCATTAGTGGTGCGTCGCATTAGTGGCGATTTGCTATACTGGCGTTCTAAAAGTTGCCAATTTTTAAATTTGCGCTTTAAAATTTCCTTTTTTGCAGAAAAAAAAATGCACTTCTGCTATCACCAAATCGCATCTTGCGATAATAATTATTATCTAATTATTTTGGGCCTACACTTCAGTAAATTAAAATATTTGTACAGGTAGGCTACAGTATGAATTTAAAATTTTAAAATTTTTTTTTTCAGTTGTAAATTAAGAAAATGTAATGTTTTGTAAGTACTAAATATGCACTGTATACAATTTAATTGTGCTTGCATGCACTTGCAAGTGGCATTTCTCGATTAGTGGTGGGAGTCCGGTCTCAATTGCGCCAGTATTGCGGAAGTCTTCCTTTACTATTACTAGTTTCTCTTTCAAAGAGTGCCAGTAATCTAGTTTCTCGGCCAGAACTACATCCTTTGCTAAAGTATTATTGTTGTAATATATTCTAGTGTTTGAGCACACATAAACAGTAGGAAATGAGTTATAACTCTGAGATTCAGTAGTTATTACTTGTATCGTTTTATATCTAACAAAGCACAGAAAAACAAATCAAAAATGCTAAATTTATGTTCACAACAAAGTGATTTACTGTAAATATTCATTAATAGTGAGATATATCTGCCATAAGTTGACCATAACTAGGATTATAATCCCCATCCACCACAACATATTCTGCGTGAAATCTATCACTAATGCAGCTTTAAGTCTTTTGGGATGGCTTGCAGATGTGACAGGTCTTTTGACATGTTTTAATGTTCTAATCCCCATGGATAATATGACACTGACTGAGAGGCCAACCCACAGGCCCCACACTCCTCCCACCATACTCACCGCGTCCATCAACTGAAACACAATTTCAATCAGATTTTAATTTTACGTAGATTAAGTAAGGGACTAACTTTGACAATTGGCTTCACATAAGAAACTGATGCCGATGATGATTTTACAATCTGAATGAATGTTTCAACCCTATACGACTGGTCCCAATTTAGACTGTATGTAAGAAACGATGTTGTAATGATTGTATTGTTATACATTCAACAATTTTAAAGAGTCTAACTAAAGTTAAGCTAAATGAAATACCAATCCAAGTCGGATAATAATAATTTATTTATTTTAAAAGAACTGAACTCTTTGTTATGTAATTTAAATTCTAAAACAGGTAACTTTATACAGGGTAGTTTTTGCTAACACAGCAGTTTTGAAAATGAATAGTTAAGTCACATTTTAATAAAAATGTGTTACTTTATTTTTATTTACATACAGTAACATTTTTTAATTTAATAATTAAAAACAGCAAATGGTTTATAACTTTCAAAACTGAGTCGGCTCATGTTAACAAGCTTGATGAAATTTCTGATAACACCAGCGCTAATATACTAAACATTATGCAGTGTGTGAATCTGACAACATAAAAATTGAACTTTGGATCCCTTCATATTATTGTACAATATCTTTCTTTATAAGACAGGCGGGCCCAAAAAATTAATATTTTGTCCAAAAAAGACCAAAATTTGGCCATTTTTTTTTTTAAAAAAATTTTTGGAGGGGAGGGAGTCTGAGTTTTGTGACGTCATATTTGAGGGGGGGTCTAACTTTTTGTGACCAAGTGTGACATAGGGGGGGGGGGAGGGGGTCAAAAATGGGCCAAATTTGCGTGACGTCATATGTGTACAGCCCCTAATACATGTTTGGAGAATTGATTTTTAGTTTTTGTAGGAATTTATTTTGAATATTTTTCATTTTGGTCATAATTGGTACTCATTTATTTTAAACTATGATTATTCTACATTTCAAAGAAATAAACTTGAAAAAGAAATTTATTTCATCGTACTAAGCATATACGGTAATGCTGACATAATAGAATCTTATCATTTTTTTTTTTTTTTTGGTTTTTTGAATTAGTCACAATTGACAAAATCATCATCCAATACTTGTAATTAGGGAATTTACTATTAAACATTTTCTTATATGCTCTAATAAAAAAAGAAGGGGTGGGAGAGACTCTCGAGCACTACAAGGTAAACTTCATGTTGTTTGTGACGTGCACTCGGCCATTTACCATAGGTAGGCTATATTTATATACAGTACCTGCAACTGGGCGGCGCGCAAGTGCACGTGTGCCAAGAGCCAATATTTCAGAATATTTTTTGCGAGATTGTATCGGTTATTTTGCGCTTTTCTCCATTTCCGTTGCATTCATTTCATTAGGGTCGGAGCAATTGACTATTAAGAAAAGTTTGCTTTGTGCTGCTAAAAAAGTTTTTCTTCAAAACTATTAAAATGCTTGAAAAGCCCTTGCTAATAAATAATGCCAACAGAAAAAGAAAAATTAAGGTGTTAGCCAAGAAACAAGGCTAACTATAAATTTAATATGAACGAAGCTTAGCTGCTAATAGTTACGCCCTCTTAGGCTCTACACATTTTGGTTAAGTGAGTTAGGAATATTTACAAATACCGGTATTTTATTTTTTCTTCTGCAGGAAACATTATAACTTCGGGGTCAATACCTCCAACATAAGTTTCAGAAGCCTATCAAAAATGCATAATATAATTAAATTACATTGTACTGGTGTATAATAATTTATTATAAATATTTTTACTAATTGAGTGTCTTCATTTTCCAAAGCATCAAATTGTTCAACCCAACTAAATTCAACGGATCTAGAAATTAAGATTTTATTTTGATTAGAAACTTAAAATAATTATTATTAAAAAGTTGTAACACTAATTTAGTTGGGTTAGTTTTTTTACGGACACCGTGTATATAAAAGAAATAATACAGGGTGTTCGTTCGGTGACGTCAGTTTTGAAACATGACTAAATCAGTCATATTTTCATAAAAATGTAATTGAATTATTTTTTAAAGTAATTTACGGTACGATATTTATTACCTCTCATTTAATAACAAAGAAAAAAAAAACAATTTTTGGTATATGACCTCTACAACTGAATCGGCACGTGTTAATGCGCTCGAGGAAATTTCCATTAATCCCATGATGGATGCCGGCACGTGCCAAGATGCAGTCGGCAGGTGCAGGCTGCAAGTCTGCAGAAGCTTTAGTCGTCAAAGTGAGCGCGTGATCACATTTATCTAAGCCGATTCAGTTGTAGAGGTCATATACTAAAAGTTGTTTTTTATTATTAAATGCGAGGTGTTAGTTAATGTAAAATTAAAAAAAAAATTACTTTATTTTTATTAAAATTCGACTGATTTATTCATATTTCAAAACCAACGTCATCCAACGAACACTCTATATAACTTAATTCATCTAACTGTCAAGCAGAAAAGCTACTTACCTGCAAGCTGTTTTGCAATCACACATGGCATTTAGTTTATCCGTTGGGATGCGATTGCAAACTAGAAATTAATTTTAAAAAAACCATTGATTTCTTTTTTTAAAAAAAATACTTGATTACTTTAGTAAAGATTTCAAAATGTGTACTCGAATTTAAATCAATCTTTATTTAAAGAGACTGCTTTAATTATTTAAGTGAGGTAATTGAGCTAACTTAACGTTTTCTAACTCAGTAGGCATTTACATGTGAGTCAATACTTAACTTGATTTATAGACTGCTCATAACAATACTAATAACTATTATAGTGACAAGGAAATGCGTACTTGTTGAACATATAGGTAGCTGTTGATAATTGCTCCCTATCATTGATTGTGGTCGAATACAATGGCAATAGGTTTTGGTTAATTCGTGTACACATTGATCCAAACAACTCTGAAAAAAAGCTGGACCATTAAAAACAAAAAAGAAAAAGCTAATAATGCTTACTTCATAAGTATAATTGTATTGGCCAGATAATTGGTTGAATTTCTTATCAAGGGTAGTCCATCTTTGAATGGATGTGGAGTTTGCGCACTTGCCATCAGATGGATCATACACCATCTGCGATTCAAAACTTTAATATTAAAATGCAGTGGTTTTTTAAGTTCCAGGTGGTCCAAAGGGTTACTTAACAACTTTTGTCAGATATTAAAAAATAATGGGCCAGGAATAAAAATAGTACAATTATACAGAGAAACTCGGAAAGTTTTTTGTGTATAAAAATAATTTATTAGTTAATTAAAAAAAAAGGTAAAATTCAAAAAATGACGTTTTCCAGAAATAAAATTTCCCATGCTAATATTTTTTACACCTATATCAGGTGGCACAAAAAAGTGGCACCCCATTTGATGGACTTGAACCTGTTTAAATTCCCTTAATTACTAACTCAACCTTTGACGTCACTATTTCATTAACATGTGATAGCTATCTTTATATTCTGATTTTTTTTTGTAAAACAAATTTACAATAACTAGAATAATAGCATAAGATCGTATTCTGACAGGAGCATTTACCAATGGCGCACACGATTAGCGAAAACTGTTGAGATAATTTGTGATTTTCTGTTAATTAATATTTGGCAACGATTAAAAAGTTTTTTTAAAAAAATTATTATTCCAAATAACAAATAAATAAATTCTGTAGCAATGTTTTACTATTTACATTACTTTTTAACTATTGTTACATTTTTATTTTATTGTTATGACGTTGTTATCACAGGGTAGTAATGCTCACAGGGCAGTAGTGCTGAGTTTCTCTGTATAATTTTACTATTTTTATTTTTTTTATACCTGACCCGTAATTTTTTAATATCTGACAAAAGTTGTATACCGGTAGTAACATTTCGGACACCCAGTATATTGTTCAAAGTTTCCTTCTTAGCCATGACATTGAGATTAAAAGCATGATACATTTTAATACGCATTATATTTTTAATGCTTAAAACAGGTAAGGTGTATTTTTCATGAATCACTACTGAGGCAGACATCTGATGCATCGTACCATAAAGAAATTCCAATACAATTTCTTTATTAAATTTAGGTTGGGCGGGAAAGAAATCAATGACTTTATTAGTTCATATAAATTTGTTTCAAAATTAGTTACTTTTATTTGGATTGGAGTGACCTACTGTAACACAGTTTCCATAATATAAATTGTTGAAATAGTTTATTATACTAAATAAAAAAACAATTTTATAATTAATTAAATTACTAATCATCTTAATTGTCAGATAAATCAATCTTTTTCTCAGACGCCCTGTTTTATTGCCCATTAACCGGTTACATAACATATTCTTATAGGTATTTCATTTACTCAAGCTCCAATGGGTCTATTTCATGTGAGACTGGATATCCTATTTCAAATCTTTTACTTTCGCTAAGAAGAGAAAGACAGAAAATTGAAGGTAGAATGCTGTTACACGATGACGACATATTCATCATCTATTATAACATAATATTTTATTAGAGATGTGAAAAACTAAAGCTATTTTTATGTAAACTTTTTTTTTTGCTTCTTTAAAACTATTTCCTAGATCTAGGTAGGAGTCTTCTGTTGCAATCCAACATACAGTAGCAACCACGTGTACATCGTTTATTTCTTCATTTTCACTAATACTCATCGAGGGTCTAACATGGGAAAAAAAATCAAATTTACCGGTAACTAAATTTTTTTTTTTTTTTTTTTACAATTTTCCGTTTTTAATTTCAATCTAAAAGATTAATAACATAATAATTAAGAAAACTAATAATTATTTTAGAATGGTACTGCATACTATTGTTCAGGGTGTACATAAATGAGTATCTCAGGTTCATAAGACCATATTTCAATTATTAAATGTCATAAACAGTTCTTAAAAAAACACAAGTATTTTATACATGCTCTAGTTTTTTTTTTTTTTTTCTAATTTACAAATGTTCAATTTGACTTCATTTGGTTGCACAAGCTGAAAAAAACGCAAAAAGTTAATTTCTCCAATAAGCGTATTAGCATTATCACGATCCACTAAGTTGATTTCTGTTTCCTGTGGATATTTGAAAGAGGGGGGTTTTTAAGTTTCTAATTGCTGTCACAGGAGGAATGTAGCTTACGGTTCCCCTCATAAAATCAGCTGTTTGGAAACGCCGGTCAAAAATTTCTTACGAAAAGCACGTAGCACTGCAATACACAAAATTGTTTTCCCAAATTCAATAACACAAAACGCTTTCTGTGGATGAGTCGCCATTTGTTGAAGATTACCAAACAGCTGATTTTATGAATGGGGAACAGTAAGCTACATCCCTCCTGTAACAGCAATTAGAAACTTAAAAACCCCCCTCTTTCAAATATCCACAGGAAACAGAGATCAACTTAGTGGATCGTGGGGCCTGTGCAGCCACATGAAGTCGAATTGAACATTTGTAAATTAGAAAAAAAAAACTAGAGCATGTATAAAATACTTGTGTTTTTATTAGAACTGTTTATGAAATTAATTTTAATAATTAAAATATGGTTTCATAAAACTGAGATACTCATTTATGTACGTATTACAATATAATAAAAAATGAAATGTATAGTTTTGCAATTGGCCAGGGCGACATAAAACATTTACCATTATTCTAAAATGTATTTATTGATGTTACAATCATTCATGGGCCAGAAATTTAGTGGGTTTCCTATAAGCCTGCAGTGCTTTAAACCCTTGGAATAACTTAAATGAAGCCAGTATTTGCTTTGAATCTCAAATAATACTATGTTTGTGCAAAATTAGTGGACTTTTAACAAATTTTGGTGCCACTTTCTGCAAATAAAAACATTCATAAAAATATTTTTTTTTGCAAACCATAAACATTTGCCTAGTGACAGATGTTGGTTTTTTTGGTACCTTGGGTTGATTTAAGTGCAATAGGGACTCGTTAGTGACGTAGAGAAGATCTACGGAGCCAATTTATCTCACTTAGGATCTAATGAAACGACTCTGCATTTGCATGGTTAATGTAATAAAATTTACTTTACCTGAAGTAGGAATCGAGAACGTAGGCGGTCTGAAGGATGGCGAGGAGAGAGGAGAAAGCGAAGCAGACGAGCCATAAGTGTTTCCGGTTCCTGTCCTTGGCCTGTTGTGCCTGGTCCAAGGCAGAGAGAGAAGAGCTCACTATACTCAGCTGCATCGTTCAGAGCCAGTGTGTTTCACACTCAATACACATCGCTTTATATACAAAATCTACTCGCAACAAAACACGTAAGCTGACATTTAATTAGGAAAATATCTTTAAAAGCTTTTTGGATTTATTTGAAGGAAATAATTATTTTCCATTTGAGCTTTTAAAGTTCGCGCAACTAATGCATCCTAACTTCCTGAAAGTTAGCTGTAAAAAGGGTTAAAGTGGATTAATTGAGAGGCGTTTTTTTTTCTATTGCGTATACATTAAGCAACAGAAATTTGCGAATAAATCGAATAATCGATATTATTTGTGTTAAATTCTACGCAACCGATTCCACTGCATTGCGCAACCGGACACGCACCAACCTACACCGCAGCCATCATCAGGCTTCTATCGAAAGCATGAACAGTAATTATTATAGCTACTAATTATAGCGATAGGACTACGTTGCGAGGTAGTCCTATGTGATTTTTAGGAGAGAGTGTAGGCCTGATGTAGGCTGAATGCACTCCCTCATCTACGTGTGACGTCACCCTCGCTTTGCACCTCTCTCACTGCCCTTCAGCAGAGGGTTTACTCACTCTTTTCACTCGAATTAAATTTGGACATGACTTTTTTAATGTCCCTCGCGTTTTTCTCGCCGACCTTCATTCCGTCTCACAGCTGATCGATGGCCCACTCACAATCACTCTTTTTCAGCAGATCGATGGCCTTCTAACCCTTCCTCTCACCGCTCAATATCGTGTCACTACCGATGGGCGCGCAACTGATCGATGTCCAACTCTTTTTCACCTCGATCAATAACTTGTCTAAAAAAAAAATAGTTGCGCGCGCAGCTTCGACGTTTTCTAAAAAGCTGATTTGCAGCGTTAGTCTCGCGACTCACTTTGCAACGTATTCTTCATAGAATGTTTTTTTCTCTGCTTTATTATTTTTTTCCGCCACTAAAGTTTTTTTTTTATTAATTTATTAGTGTTTTTTGTGTGTAAAAATAATATAATTGCGCAAAACTTACGAACTTTTTCTCCCCTTCTTCCGATGATGTTCCTGTCGAGTAGATAAATAAATCCCTGTGCATCAAAAAAAATGTATATTTCCGCTAAATATTTGTCTACAATTTTTGTTTCGGCGTTGTAATAAAGCCATTAAAAGATCATTTCGAAATTGATTTTGTGGGTCAAAATATTAAAAGTTAAAGATCGAAAACACGGGTTTTCCGTAAATAACTTGCGCCCTATGCATCGGACGTAAATAAAGGTTATTATGAACGTTATAGTCCCTATTATTATCTACAAGATTGGTCCTATGCATTGAAATTGCCAGGTCAAGGCAATTTGAAATATTATTCAGTGAATAGATAATTTTACCTCGGAAATGTTGTGTATGTTTTATTTTTCACATTATATCTTTTTACTGGTCGTTTTTTAAGATAAAACATAATCTGATCAAAGTTGTAAAGGATTGAATTTGATAAAGTTTATTTATTAAACATTTTTGTCTAGGGCCAATAGCAAAAGCGCAATGCAGCTTAAAGGTTTGGTGCAATTTCGGAATAGTAAATAAATTTTTTTTTTTTACTTTTTCTTAACGTTTTTTATTTTTTGTATCGTTACTATCAGACTGCAAGATTTCTTGCGAACTGGGACGCGAGCACAACGTTGATAAAGTTGAAAATTTGCATTTTTTTTTTTTGGACCACATCCTATGCAACAACATACCAAAGAATTAGACCGATTCGACCTTATGCAAGGAGGTTTTTTTAGTTCGAACAGAATTAATCGCTATTCACACGCGTATTGATCAGAAAAATCTTTTTTTTTTTTTTGGAATAATATTTTTCAAAGAAATAAACACCCATATTAAAAATAGTGCGCATGCGCAGTTGTTTGTATTCAATTATTGTGTAGATATATTAATTACCACACTCTAATCCCTTTCTACTTCCTGGCTACAACTTCACTTCGCCATCTTTTTCTTTTTAAATACAGCGTACTGTATTCATTAAGCATAGGTACACTCCATAGCCTATAAAAGGCCATAGAGTCTATAGAAATGTGAACGAAATAAAATCGGACTATTGAAATAGCATTAATTTTAATTAGTTCCTAATACATTTTTTGTAGTCTATGAGAAACTTGCCCATCTCAAAATCCAACCGCCCCTATCTACTTTGGACCTGGTTCCAGCTACCAAGCGAAAGGGAGCGAATGGGAGCCTTTGTATTCTTAGCGTGGAGCGGTTCAACCTCGCTCTCTAACCTAGCACCATCACTAGCGCCACCACTACGCGTCAGAGCTGGCTTTGATTTCGATGTTGGTGGACGTAACTGTATTACCAGCATTTTCATCTAAATTTTATTTAACACCAAATTAAGTAAAATTTATAAAATATGGCTATTTTATTGTTGAATTGTCATCCCTGCACACGCCATCCGCTTTTAGAATCACGGATGCGTGTGAATATGGCAGATCTAGATAGATTTGGAAAAACACGTTTTCGTAAACTGACGTTGATACAACGTCAGTCTGCTTCATTGTTCTTCTTATTGTAGTTTTGGGCTAAAACTACAAATAATTAAGACGAAACTGAGCAATAATATTGCAATTTAATTCATGTGCCTGATAATAGCCGAGTTTTAAAAGATTTTGTGGAGATTTTGAAAAGCACATGAATTGAATGTTTGAACATGTGCTCAGGCTTGACTCAAATCTTTAATTATTTCCATGTGCTCATGTTTTTTTTTAATGAATTTTAATACACGTGATTTTTTTTGTTTTTTTTTTTCAAAAAATAATACCGGTACTGTATGGAAAAACACGTGTATTAAAATTCATTAAAAAAACAAGAGCAATATTTTTATGAAGCTGCATTTGTAAATGATTTCTATTTTTTTTTTTTTTTTGTATACCGTAATAATTCAAATAATTTTCCTTTCGTTTTTTATTAAAATTTTGGGTTTTTTTAAACAAAATTTTTGGGTTTTATTTTTTTACAATTATTATAAAATTCTTGCTTAAACAATGACTAAATTTTATTTTAAAAATTATTTAAGATTTGGTTTGATTTTTAAATTTTTTTTTTTTTTTTATGCAAACGAAATAATATTAGAACCGAATATCATCGAATGTTAGGATGGAGTGTTGGATCTAAATTTACGATGAAAAAAAATAGAGAGGACGAATATTGAATCTTAGAATTGAGAATTTGGATCTAAAAATTTCAAAGGATTAAAATATTGGCCCAAAAATTAATTAATTTTTTTTGTTGGTAAATTCGTAACTTAATTATTACTGCGTTGTTTTTATTTTTTACTACGTATTACAACAATTAATAAATAAATAGTTTTTCTACTTTTTAAATTACGCCGTATTAAAGGTGTAAAAAAATATAATTATCAAAATAATAATACGCAAGCCTCATCGTGTGAAAAAAAAAAACGAAAAAAAAGTTTATTAAAAAGAAATTGATAACAATTTATTGATTTTAATAATTTATAGGGTGTTCTTTTATAACATTGCGTTCCCCAAGTTTTTTTTTTTGGCAATTTTTACGGTTTATACAGATTTTCTTTTTGTAATAGACGCTGATTTACTTTTTAGCATAGGCAATCATTTAATGTCGATACATTAATTTTAATCATAAAAAAAAAATAGCAAACATTTTAACAATTTTAGTAACTTTTATAACGTTACCATTTATTTCGCGAGTAAACTAACATAATAATTATTATTAGTGGGTTTTTAATAATTTCGCATTTAATTCGGAAATTTCTTTTATTAATACACTAGTAATTATTTTTCCCTAAACAAAAAAAAAATACAGCAGTCTAAAAAGCTTCTTCATTTTATTAACTTAAAGAAGTTATGTTTACATTTTTTTTATAATACCGGTAATTATTAAGTTTACAAAATACTTTTTTATTTCACAATAATATTAACGGCCCTTACCTTTCTGTCCCGAAATACTTAGGTTTATTTACGAATTAATCCAAGATGGTAATCCATGTTTTGAAATCCTGTGGATGTATAAAACACACTTTCACGTTCAACCACAACACTCGGACTGAGCTCAACTTTAGATTTTCAATTTGAATTTGCGTGCAAAAAAAAGAACAGATGTTGTAGAGGGCGGTCCACCCACCCTCCTTCTGCCACCCATTTATAAATTAATTCCCTTAAAAATTATTATTGTTTGGTTAGCATTTGTATTGTGTAAAATGTAACCCTTTATAATAATAATTATATGGCAGCTGTTTACCCTTTCGTGTTTCCTCATTACACAAGTCACTTTTTTTATCTTCACTTAATACAAAGCTCAAAATATTTTTATTATAAGATATAATTTTTTCCCCTTCCATAATAATAGGGTATAATTATTGTACTGTATTTTTTTTTTCTTGGAATTTTGATTTTTTATGACTATTTTAATAAGTAATTTTTTAGAGAAAATAAAGCGACCAATCGCCCTAAAAATGTTTTGCTTTAACTTTCACTTTTTGCATCAAATACATCGATCGATCAATTGCTCACGACAAATATATTTTATTATATTTTTACATTATTATTGTGTTTTTAAAAGAGGCTTGCGCTTTTATTTTGATAATAAATTAAATGTTTTTAAGGTGATAAAATTTAATTATTTGCATTATCTAAGCTTATCTTTTATGTGTTACATAGACATCAAATAAAATATTATATTGTTGGATAATAAACAATATAGTAGGTGCATTCACGTATTATTAAAGTCGTTATGTAAGCAAAAGTTTGCTATAATAGTTGGGATTATACAAGTGCATCTTGTTGGTGAGTGTAAAAAAGGCAAAATTGATTAGACACTCCATACTCATTAATAAGAAAAAATGGATAACAATTCCATTTGACAGGCAAATGCAAAAATTAAAATAAAATTGCTTTAAGATTTGCCCATTTTTTTCGTCTGATTTTTCAATTTGCCTCGAAAACTAATCTTTGCCTGGATTAAGTGAAGACACTTTTTAAAAGCTCCATTTTTAGCATTAATTCTAAATGAAACTAATTTTTTTAAAATAATTGTAATAATTATTTGAAATTCCACGATTAAATTGAGAATAGATTGACCAATCCACAATCCTGAAAGTCCACCGAGAACACCAATTATCGAATCATCCTATTATTAAGTTAATTATTAATTTAATGTTAAACTTTATTTAGTTTTAAACTGAATGATGTTTCACTGGATAGGCTGGTTTTTCCGCTATCACTGTCTTATAAGGTGATTCTCTTTCTATGTTGACCACTGATTTCCCTGACCTGACCAATCACAACCATCAATTTCAATTATTCATATTTACTTTTATATTCTGTTTACCACAAGTAGTCCTTCAATTCATTTATTGAGTTGTAATGACCCAAGGCAACTTTCTAAAAGGTATTTAAAACAACATTAATATTTTGAGGCTATAAAAATCACAAAATAGTTTATATTTATACTTTTTTATAAGCATTTGTTATTTCACTTATTTTAAAATCGTATTCTGTGTTTCTGCATTACGAGTTAATTTAATAAATTAATCAAATTGATAAAACTTTAAATATAACAAGTAGTGGGACAATTGCGGTGAGTATTTGGAACATCAGCCAATTAAACAACTGTATTGTGGTGGACATAAAAATGGGTAGGACAAAATAAAGTTGAATCATGCCACATCTTCAAAAATACTTATCTCTAATTGGCTGATGCTAGCCTTTGCCCTACTATACTTACGTGCAAGGATATTGACATCCACAATCACTTAAGTCTTTGACGAAGAAGATAGAAAAAAATAATCAAAACATTGATATGAAAATTAAGGGTAAATATTAGTTGTCTACTAAAAGTTTGTTTAGACAAACCCTAATAAAACTTAGCATGTTTACCTATTGGGCACACCCAATCTGTAGTAAAACAATTACCTTGCATGTCCACAATGATTTTCCTACAAAGATAAAGACAACCCTAAATAGTTAAATGAAACTTATTATAATGCTTTATTAATATTGTTCTAGACTAAAAATGATGAGTGTGTCTGCTTAATGTACAATTTAAAATACATGAAAATGCTATATTTCCCTCCCCCCCCCTGAATTTGTTGGAAAATAATTAGAAATACTTTGTTTTAGGTTTTCAAAAAAAAAACTGATTTTGTTTCTATCCTTATAAAAATGTCGCATTTCATAGAAATTTTGTGACTCATAAAATTTGGTGTGTGCCCCTTGCTATTTTCCCCCAACAATGCGCTATAAAACTTTAGTTGACATTAAGGGAAGCAACAGAATAAATAAATTGGCTATAGCTAAAATATTATATTTGCTTGTAACTTCTAGTTTTCTGTCCTACTTTTAAATATTTCAAAAAGAAATTTTGATTATCAGATTTTTTTTTGGCACTTAGCAAAATGTGTTTTGTCAAGACATTTGTTTCTACTTTCACCACAGAACAGTACGTTAAGTTTTAAATAGTGGCATACTTTTTTGACCAAATCCATAAACTGTAATTTCATTATTTATAAAGTAGGTTAGCAAAATTAAATTTATTTCTTAAAATTATTGAGAACCTTGTGTACTATCATAATACTGTTCCCCAAAAAATAAATAAATAATTGTGAGATACATCTTCCAGCTTAATTATGTAATTTTAGTTGTCTCTAGGTAAAGAGATACCTTGTAAGTGTAAGAATAATTCATGGTTGGACCATAATCTGCAATCATCTTTGGCCAAGCCGGGTAGGTAGTGTTAGGTGGAATGCATTTCGAAGTATAAGGGTGAGGTAATTTCCTTGTCTCTGTCTACATTAAAATAAATAAATATGATTTGACTAAAATTAATAATACCGGGTAGTTAGTTTTTATTATCTAGACTATTCATGTATAAAACAATCTTAAATCAAATACTCAATATCAATTACCGTATTAGCCCGAATATAACACGATGTTTTTTGACTAAAAATTCTTTTTTAAAAACACATTCGCATTATATTTAGGGTTTAGTTTATTAGGGTTTCTATTAGATTGTTTTTTTCATTCTTACTCTAAAACTCCCAATTTTTGTTATATTCGATGCCGCTTTACATTCAGGCTAATAAGATACAATCTCAAAATTTTTCAAAATTTCTGTCATGCAACACAATGACATTATACACAAATGTTAAAATATGAATCCAAATTATTCTGTTTATGCTCAGTAAAGTTTTCAAATATTCTAGTTATCAGCACAGCTTTGCTTATCCATAATCCAGTTTCCTAACCCATTTTTTTTGTTGACTACATCTTAACTCAATACCTAAATACAAATTTCACAAACATTCTTTGTCAAGAATCTAAACTGGGTGTAAACTAAATTTCATGATTTAACAACATAAATCAGAATTACAATAAACATTTGGCTGGATTTCGGAATAAGTGTCTTTTGAACGTCCAGACGATGATGCAGACGGCGACGTATGCTGGCACGCCTAATGCATCACCGGATATCCG
>JAQGAY010000248.1:0-35324 GCA_034698085.1 Polydesmus angustus | reverse complement strand
CTTTTGACTTTGCTCTTAAATATGACTTTTAATGTGTTTCTGAATGCAGCTATCGAAAGAAACCTCGCCAATCGCGATTGACGACTTCGGTGGAAAAAGGGTATTACTGCTTGTGTTGAGTCCGAAAGTAAATATTTTAAACACAGAATAAAACATTTAAATGTTTAAAAAGTCTTTAAATTAAAGTTTTTCCACGTGTCATTAAAATATTTTAATTATTAAAAGGATTTCAAACTAATTCAGTTTGAACGTTTTTTTTTCCGGGCACCGTGTACAGTGATGCTTCAAATTACGAGTTTAATTTGTTCACTGGTAATCCAAAATACTAACTCTCGATTCTATGTAACGATTTTATGTCATGTTGTTTAATTTTGATTGAGATTTAGCCCCGGCATCAGGAAAATTTAGTTGAGTAAAATTTATAAAAACAATATTTTACATTTTGCTTAAAAGTAGCTTAATAATAATTGTTTGGCATCTGTTTTTTCTTGCATTTCTAACCACCAATTTTTAATATTGAAATTGCTGTGCAGTAAATCAATTTTTACCAAGTGAAGTGTTATAAAATTAACTACACTTATGTGAGTGAAATGCTTGTACTAGACAAGTTCACTAAACAAAATTGCTTAAACTAAACTAGTTTGACCAAGTTTGATTAAGCTAAGTTTTATTTTTTTAACATAGATTTGGCTGCATAATGTCACGTACTCTTTATTATTTTGTATTGAATGTATTTTTTTTAACGAGATTTATTTAAAAATTTTTTAAATTTTTTTTTTTAATACAATGTTTTAATATACGTGTGTATGTTTTTAAAGTGTGAGTTGGCTTGAGGCGGTATGAAACGGGTTTGGTGAAAGGTTTTAGGGTCCATATGAATAAAGCGTAACACTTATCGTTAGTATCTTTATGATAAGCAATGTCAGCGATGTATAAAAGACATTATTTTTCTCTTCTTTCATCGTTTTTTTCCTTTCCTCACATCAATTTTTGCTCAAGGTAAAACGAGTCATTTTTCTTCATTTCTTTAGTGCGGTCGGTTAACGTGCTCGTGCAAATGGGAGAGCATTAGCGAGCTTGGGGTTGCGAACGTCGCGCAACATACACACACTTGTTACACATGCGAATCGGAATGGATTCACTCCTAGCCCAATCTCATTAGCTTAGAAATAGGCTGCGCTGTACATGTACTTACAAATCTATCCTGTTTTTACGCTCTTTCGTTTTATTAAATTCACCGAATTTTTTTATTACATTCGTGAAATAAAAACGTATAAATTAAATAATGTTTAGGATGGTTCGCACTTTTTTTTATTATAGGCTTTGCGGTTAAAGAAACGTTGAAACGTTAACACGATAAAATTATCATACTCGTACATGGGGATCAAACATTTGTATCGTAACATGACAACTAGCGTTATTTGTACGCACTTTTGTTATTTTACAGTATTTGGTTTGTTATATAGTATCTAGACAAGTGATGTCTAAAACAAACCGTTTAGTGGGCCGCATTGTCAAACTCAATACCGTATTTCGCAAACCGCACAAAATTTCTATTCGAAATAAAATCAAACCCAAATGCAACATGTCATACCGTATACACCAATTTCAAAATAAAATTTCATCCTCTTTTTAAACGAGAAATTTTGAAATAACATGGTTTTTTAACCAATTTCAAAAATATTTTTTGCTTATTTTGGGAATTTTTCAAATTTTTCACACCTTTATTTGTGTATTAATTATAATTTGATAATAAGCTTACTGTATGTATTTTTCGGTAGCCCTTATATAATGTCACAAAATTTCCCCATTATTTTTTTTACACGTGTTTTTTAGGAACGTATCCCCCGTGTAAAAACAGTACCGGGTGTACTGTGTGCAAGCTGTGTGTAATACATGTAGTTGTTTACAGCGACATTCAGAGAATTTGATTATTAACTAGATATTTGGATCAAGTTTTGGCGCTATCCTATAACTGAAAGTGGTAAAATAGTGGAATAGTAAATTTATTTTTGAAAAATAGAAAATTTTGAATTTTTTTTAAAACCAAAAATAAAGGCTTCGGAAAAGCTTCAAATGAGCCGAGCGTTTGACGTGGGATTTAAACCTCGTTAAATTTTAATTAAAGCAAAGATTTAATTTAAATCGCGATTCGCTAGTAATCTTTGGTTAAATTTTTTATTCGATTTAAGGTGAGAAAATGACTTATTTAATAGGAAAACTTTAAAAACGTTTTTCTATGAATTCTTGAAATTTGTAATAAGAGATACCGTAACTTGCCTTTCATTTAGCGTAGGCATGCAATTCTTTTCCTTTTTAAAAATTATTTTGGTTTCATTAAATTTTTATATACAGAATGTAGGCATTTATTATTTTAGTTTCTTGTGTTTTATTTTTTTTAGTAAAATTTAATAGGTACATAATGAAACGGATATCTACGTTATATAAGGATGATTTAAGAATTTCTCTGTAAAATGCTTATTTCCTTAAATTGGTACCAAACGTTTTTTTCGCCGTCGTTCAACCGTCTCTATTTGTATCTTTTTTGCTCTCTTTCAGTTTCTGGATTATTTTTCTTTATTTATTTAGGAGTTACTGATACATATGAATATTATCTCTATTTTTTTTTTTTTTTTAAACTTGGCATCAAGGGTAGAACAAATAAATTAGGGAAAAAGGGTAATGCAGAAAATAGCCGTGTTTACAGTTTAGAGCGAGAGTATGAAGATCTCGTAATTGATCTAGCTATATTAGTTGGGTTCCAAAAGGCTATTATATTTTTATACAGATATTAATGTTTTGAAGTTCCGGTGTATTCTGTTGTCTAGGGACGCATTTAATTCAACATTTTAGTTGGGAAGGGGAAAAAAATGATTAAATCTCCTGTTTCGGGTTTCTACGTTTCATCTACATAGAAACGTAAACAAATTTTTTCGAATTAAAATTAATTAAAGCCATATTTTTTGTGTTTTTGGAGATTGCAAAAGATTCTTCATTTTCTAAAGGTTTCATTTAATTGAAAAGTAAAATTTGCTGAAAAAATGTTATAAATATAATAAATCTTCGCGTATGAAAAAGTCATTAACTTAATTGGTTTTCTCTTCTAGCTGTCAAAAAAAAAAAAATAGTGTGATAAGTTACGATGTCTGCTGCTTGAAAAACAATACAAAAGTATCAATGCCGCGTAGTACCAATTTACTTGGTTAGTTTTTGCTTCAAGTTATGGTAAAAGCTTTTGCGACTAAATTATTCAGAAGAGAAAACAAAAGCGTTGGAGGGGAAAAAATCACGCTGATTTCTACAAAGTCATGTATTTGTTCTTGCTAAATTAAGTTTCACGGCAGTTGCGAAAATTTACAAGAAACAAACATAGAGCAATTAAGGATTTCAAATACCGGGCTCACAGGTCTCGAACGACGCGTGTTCATTTTACGCCAAACAGGAATTTAAGCCGGGGGGTTTTTTTTATTATTGCGCAAGCGCCTTATTCTAGAAAATGTGATTTCATCACAATAATATTGTTTTATTTTTTATTTCAAAATTGTTGAATAAAATGTAAAAATAGGGAGAAAATATTTAAAATGAGCCACAAAATGTTTTAAGAATCTAAGTAATATTTATAAAATAAACTATGAAATTTAAAATAAAGTACATGTACTCTTATATGAAGGGGTTTTTTTAAATCAAGCTACAATTTTTTTTAAAAATAAACTAGGTACTGTATAGTATATATTTGAAATTACGGTTTTAAACATTAAATTTATTTACTTAGTAGATTTTAGTATTTATAACTGTGATTAAACTACCATACCGGTACTTAAAAATTAATTTTTTTTCTCATCAAATATTTTCAAATTGCTAAATTTTTTACTTTTAAATTCATTATTTTTCTGTAAAGTTTAGTGTTTTTTTTTTTAGGTTAAAGTTAAGAGGTTTTTTTTGTTTTAGGTTAACTTTAATATTTACATCGATTTTTTAATTACCGGTATTGATTTTTATTGATTATTCCTTTACTCAATTTTACTTTTTCATAGCTTTTCAACGCGATATTTAGTGCATTTCGATGTTGTTGTTTTGAGATTGCATCAATTGCTAAGTGCACAATTTAAAATTAGTTTATGGTATTTCTTTTTTCAAAATAAGTAACCGCCCAAGAAAAAGAAATTATTTTAAAGTAGAGTGTGCATAATATTATACCTTTATCGTGTTAATAATTAACTGACATCCAACTGGTATGAGAGTTTACTTAAGAGAACAGTAACACCCATGCCATGACACCATCAAAAATTGTCTACAATTTTGTCGTTTCATTTTATAAGTACTGTATTCTGTTACAAAATGATAACATACCTGTACGTATTCTCTTAAGACTTGAGCAATACTAAGAAAATGAAAATGCCAAACTTTATGAGAATAGAATAAATATAAATATCTTAATATAAATATTAAAATACTGTACGGTGAAACCCGCTTATTGTGCGATTTTTGCCCGGTCCCTTGAACAACACCATTGGACTATGTGTTAAATAAACCTGCTTAAAGTGCGCTCGCTTATAATGCGATCCCGCATATAGTGCGACCATATTTTGGTCCCCTAAAAATAAATTTTTTTCCAATGAAATTTTTTATTTTAAATCCAGAAATTTCAAAAATAATTGTGAAATTTCGGGACAGTTTATTCTTGTCAATTGCAGTTTGTGTGTAAAAAAGGCAAAAATTGGATTTAAAAAAATTGTTCTTGAGTAAATGCTTAATTTCAATAAAAAACGCTTTAATTCAAATTTTTAGCATTTCCCGGATATTGTGCGATCCCTCTTATAGTGCGAATTATGTTTTGTCCCTTAAATCGTACTATAACCGGGTTTCACTGTAGTTTAAACATTAACTATGGGATTACTTATGTATAAGCGGCAAATAAGGATACCATTACTGTATTATATTTCGTTGTCACTGGGTTTTTAAATCCATATTTATAAAAACGAAATCTATATTTAAAGTTATTATCGGTATTTAATTTCCGCAAACAAAATTAAGCAATAAAAAATTTACTTAGTATAAAATTGAAACTTTTTTAAAAAAAAATTTATTTGGAAGCCATAAAGTGGGTTTAATCAAAAATTAAGAGTAATCGAGATTTCGTCTTCTACTGGCTTTCCCTACTTAAAAAGCTTTTAATTATTCAGTCTAAAAGTAAATACTGTAAGATGAAAGGAACTCATAAACAATTAAATGGAAATCATAGCGAAGTTGTTAATTATTGATTCGCGCAGAGTGTATTGACATGTGGTAATTTCGTACAATACATCTCGATTTCAATTGGATCAAAATAAAGGTCAAAGGGTTGACTCTGCATAAGGGTTAACGCTGTAGGATGAGTATTATAAACGTAGCTGATATTCGCAAGCGTAATGAGCTTTGCCTTTTATCTTTAAATCGATTTGTAATGATGAAAATGCCGGACTGTTACTCACTTCCTTCTCTTCTTTTGTTTGCTTTAGGTTTCTAATGGTCTTTTTATGCTTGGTGCTCAGCGTCTTCTCCACCATTGACGTCTACGAGCAGTTGGCGTCGTATATACTATTCAACATGGTAAGTTTCTTTTCTTTTTTCTTCTTTTTTTTTTATATAAATTTAATGTTGGTAAGTATTAGAATGGATATTAAATTCCACCTGCGAAAACGACGAAAATAAAACGAATGTTTTATCAAGCTCCGCCTTTAGGAAAGCAAACAGGCCAATCATTGCTATGTTGCGGGAAGGTGACTTCCGCGGACAGATAAATTCTTTTCATATTTTTACGTAAACGCAATACGAATACATGTACAGCAATTAAATGTTTTTAGGAGCTTATCTTTTTTTTATCCCCAAATATTGCGCGAACAAGAATAGTTTTAGTACGAAAAAAAACAAACTATTAACTTCTGTTTCGGGACGAAGGATATTATTGGCTTATGTTTTAATTAATGAGGATTACAGTGGAAGTAGGTTTAATAATAGAATTTTAGTATTGTCAGCGTAATTTTTTAATAGTACGAGGCGTATTTTTAATTAAAGTAGATTTGATTTTTCTAGATTTTTTTTTTTATTTTAAAAAAAATACCGGTAAAAGCTTTTCTTGGTAAATTTGTGAGCCATTTTTCCATGTATTTATCTTTGCGTTTTATGCAGGTTTTTACCCGTTTTACAAGGTTTTTGCGACCCTCTGCAAAAAAAAAAAATTTCTCAGAAAAAACTGTACTAGTTTCTCTGTTATTTTTTTATTTATAAGATTTTTAGATTTTTGACTTTTAGTATTTTGTTTTTTGAGCTGTCGGAATTTATTTTTTTGATATTTTGTTTTGTACTTTATTTTCATTCCTAATTCTAAATTTTAATCTAACTTTTCGTAATAATTAACTCTATTTTAAATTTTTTAATATTATATTTTGTCATTTGAAGTTTAAAAAAAATTGCAGCATTTTATATTTGACAAAATTTTGAAAATTTGTCAAGCATTTTATATGATAAATTTAATGTACATATAGTTTATTGTAATGAAAAAGGTACAACTTTTATGCTGCAATAGTTAGATTTTTTTTATTAGATGATTAAATTAATAGCTAAAGTTTTTACCAATAAAAAATAGATAGTGAAGCGAAAAATAAAGTTTTTATTCGTTTTTTTAATGGTTTAGTAGGCATACAGTAAAGTAATAATTCTTATTATTATGTTTGCTTACGAAGGGTTAAGACAAAAATATTGTATAAGAAAACGTAACACAACAGTTTTTTCCCTGAAATTATTACCGTATAATGCATGTGTATACTGTATACATACTTTTTCTTTGGTTGTTAATATTAAGCGTATCTTTCTAAAATTTCTCTATTTTAACGCACACATCTATAACAATTGAAATTGGCGGTAAGCGCAATATTTTTGATTATTCGCCAAAAAAAAAAGTGCGAGATAGAGATTTGCAATTCAAATGCAATGCGTTTTCTATGAGCACACGTGATAAAGATATGATTTATTTCCAATTACATTGCGCATGTTAGGTTTATCGCTTATTTTTTGCCTAAAAATTGTCCGTGCACCTCGTAAACAAAAAAAAAATGGAATTAAAGCGGTCGTGATTTGTGCCAAAAAACGGCATTTGTATGGCGATGTGTATCGCTCGTCACATTCAAATCTCATCAACGCTTTTTTTTAATGAGATTTGGCAGGGGGAAAAAACTTGTTTCTCGCCTATTTATTTATTTATTTAATTAACTGACAGAAAATCCAAAAGTAGACGCCTTTTTGTGCTTCAACTCTAATCCTCATCTCCAATCCTTGACATCGTATTATTGTATGTGAGGAGGGAAATGGATGACGTGGATGAGGGGAGGGAACGCACTATTATTTTGTTTTCGAAGATGTCTAAAATTTCTAATTCTTTAATTGATATGACTGAATCGCTCGGGGAGTTTTGAGGTTTGGTCTCTGGAAAAACCGCCGATGGTATTTGGGTTATACAGGACTCGGTTCTATCGATATAATACGAAAAAAGGAAAGCAGAAGTCTAAAAAGTGCAATAGAAAGCGTTGACAAGTTGAAAGACATGGGTTGAAATTGAAATAGGGAGGAAGAAACGTATTACCGTTTTTTTCTTGTGGAATTAAAGTTATTTGAAATTGCTTAAACCTAACACGGATTCGAAAAGAACCATTTTTACGATTGGTTTTTTTTTTTTTTTTTTGCTGTAAAGAAGGGCGAAGAATTGTTAAGAGTTTTGAGAGTTGAATTAAATATTAAATAGACAAGGTTTTATCACCCTTTTTGTTAATCTATTTTTTATTTATTTATTTATGTTTTCGCTTTAATTATTAAAGATTTTTACTCAACACGTTAGAGAATAGAATGACGCAAAATTTGCCGCGGTTAAGCCAATTTACATTTCAGGAGTGAGCTAAAAATTATGTCGTGTTATTCAAATTTAGGGATAATTATTATTAGTCGAGATGAATTTTTAACGAGTTATTTCATGAAAGTGATTTAATTTTCGTTCAACGTTTTAAAGCGAAGGGAATAGCATAAATAAGTTAATGAATATTTATTAGTTTAGGAAAATAAGAAGTACGGTATTATTAGAATTGAATATTTTTCTCATTTAAATTTTTGTTTAAAAAAAAGTATTTTACAAATACAAAAAAAAAAAAAACTTAATTGTTAACGTTTTTAAAATTTCGTTGTTTTAATAACTTTTCGCCAGATTAGATTATGATTGCGTTTTATAGGTTATTTGAAGCAACAAATGATATAACATATTTATTTATTTTATCAATAAAATAATAGAAATATAAGTTTAGGAATAATAATAAAAGATAAAAAAGTGTTTCGTGTGTTGACATTTCATGTTTGTTTTTACGATGGAAAAAATGCGAATTGCTGCATAATACTGTAGTTATATCTACCGGCATTTTTTTTTTTTTTTTTTTTTGGTGCATTTCAAGCAAATCGTATGTTAATCTTGCATTACTGCCAACCATTTATATTGCGGTTAATCAGGCTGATTGACAGCTTGCAATTTAAATCTCCGCAAAGTAACAAAGCAACCGAGTTACCTAATTGCTGGAAAAAACGCGAAATGACCGAAAGGTCATAATGCTATGGTAATGCTCGATGAGCGTGACTTTTATCAGCGTGATTAATCGTCTACACATCGAAATGGCCCTTACGTCTTACTTTAGCATCCTTCTTATAATTTCTTTAAACATCATTTTTTATTCAACGTTTTACCTTTGGTATTTCCTATATTCACAATTTAAAATTATATTTACACTTGGTTTGTTTATTCTTAGTTGCATTCATTAAATTCCTTCGCAACCGTATTTGCTAAGACTTTTTTTTAGATAGCAAAGGCTTATTTTAACTGCTTTTTTATACATAGCTATCAGTAAGTTTGTTGAAAAGATTTTATTTACATTTTTTCTTATCGAGTTTTTATGAACCATTTATCAGCAAATCTTTTGAGAGCCATTTTTCAAATTATCTTTTCATTTTTTTTATATATATTATATACACAGTAATTTTATTTTGAATAAATTTCAAAATATAAAGTACGGTAGCGTTATATCGTTTTTTTTTTCTTTCTTTTTTTTTTAGTTAATCAAATTTTTTTTTTTTTTGGTTCACCAAGTGAATTTGTTTCTCCCGTTATCCAAGGATTTGCAAAGCCAGAAGTGTAGACTAATCCCTAAGCTACGCAACCTTGTTCTTTTACGAAATTGAATTCAATAAAATTGCAAGAGCCTAAGGTTTTGTTTTTCAATAAAATGTTACATTTTGATATAGAGACAGGTTGAAATTGAGAATAGAATACAATATCAGACTATGTTATTGACTTTAGTCTCGTTCGAGTTCAATGACTCGTTGTATTTCGTCTAATTAATACTTGGCGATTAATTTCGACGCCGCACTTATATGAAAGATGGCGATCCACGTTTTTGTTGCTAAAAAGCGGAAAATTTGAAGCCGTGATAGATTAGAAAAAGTAGTAGACAAGAATGATTCCGTGCTTCATTTTATGGTTTCAAGTGTTGAAATGATTTTCTTCTTCTATTTCTCGCATGCACATTCTTTGAATCGAAATCTGAGATTGAAACGCGATACATCGACGTTGACATTTACGCAGTGACGTCGACATTGAGAAGCTTTCGATTAAGTTACTTGAAGAAAGAGAAGAATTTACGCGTCCAAAATAAATTACTTACCGTACGAACTTACAAATACGGATTCAATAAAAATAGATTTTTATTTAAAATAAAAAAAAAAGGACTTAAACAATAAAATACCTTCCAAAATATTGTTCTGTTTCTTTGAATACTAAAAGAGATAAATGGAATAAATAAGTAACTAGAGTGCGCCTATAACAAATATGCCCATCAATTGTATAACAATGCTTTTAGTCTGAATTTTGGTGATTGAAATTATTCTAAAATGCACGAAAACGATTTGTTTCGCTCTTAAAAAATAGTTTACTATTTTGCAACGAAATTGTCAACACTCTGTACAACGAATTTTTTCCCACAGTTCTCTGTACAATAAATTTTTCATCACAACAAAATTCTCAGTTTATCAAAAAATGTCAGTACATGTATAGCAAAGTTTTCAGTGAACTGAGTGAAGCATAACTTTTAATTCAATGAAATTCGCTGTGCAACAAAATTCTCAATCCACCGAAATTTGTAATACACAATAAATAATTTATCAGTAATTTTAAATGAAATTGTTAAAAGCAACGAAACTTTTAATGGTATTGAAATATTGTTCCTGCACTAGAAATTTTATTTTATGATTATATCACGTGTTAACTAAATATAATTATTTAACGTGCATGTATGAGAAGTCAAAAGAAACCAATTAAGATTATTTCTCCTTTTGACATACCGATACTTTTAACTTTTAAGTACCTGTGTCTGCTATGAAAACAATGAAATCTTTTTGCACACTCACCGTTAAATCAGCTTTATCATTAGAATTTAATTATTCGTTTATTAATTAATAGTCAATGCAACTTTTATGACTAGTACTTTTTAGATTCTCAAGGACATTGCATAAATTATTCTTAATACATAATCTAAGAATAACTTTAAAAATGGGGGAATTGAAGTAATGAAATGGTCTACAGAGTATTATTATATTCAAAGCAATAAAACTGCAGTTGTTGATTTAGTGATATTTGGTCGGAATTGGAATCATCGTATGTTCGACGATCTGTTAAAAGCTGTTAAATTCAGTTGCGAGCAGCTAGTGCGAGATAGGTTGAGCAAATGTTGAAATCGATATAATATGGTAGAGGTGAATCCGGAACTGCATTGAAAGGGATAGAGTGAGAGTAGTGTAGCCTGTAGGGGTGGTTGGGTGTATAGAATATGACACTAGATTTGGGATTGAGTCATGGCTATTTGGTCAATAAATGTCAATGCGCACAAGAACTAAGGATGCTCTGGAAATCTACGACAAAAGAATAGATTTTAACCGCGAGAAACACTAGAGAGCTTTGCTCTACCTTGTCTATAATCTCGTATAGAAACACTTTTTCTAGATTCTTTCTTTGATCTAAGCCGCAGAACTGACATCGAGTTTAAAACAGGCTAGTTCAAACTTTTGTTTTGTTTTATTGTTTATCGTCTAGAGAAACTTTAAAGAAGAAAATAATTTTTTCTTCAGCAATTTTATTCTTTTATTTCATGTTATTCGAGCTATTTTATTTTTTCTGATTTTCCCCCGCTTCTTTATTTTGATTGCTCAGTTCTGCTCAATTAATAGCTTTAGGTACTGTTACAGATTGGTTAGGAAAATATAATTGCCATTAAAAAAAATGAAAAATATAATTGGTTTAGTTATTTTGAATTGTGTGAATAGGCTATAGGTAAATAATAAAAGTGCAGACATAAAAACTCTTGCTGTTTCGCTGTTTAAAGGTACTATTAATGAATAATTGCATCGTAATATGAAAAGTGCGGGCTCTTAAAATATCAAATTTAAGCGTTATCTACTTTACTTTAAGTCGTCTAAAAGTTAAAAAAAAAAAAAAAAACTTACATTGAATCTATTTGAATTACAATTTTATAAGCGTCTACTAGTTTGTATAATTTATTTGAGTAAACGCTGGGAGCATATGTGCATTTCTATCTAAAAATCGTAGTTTGAGTTTAAAGAACTTTTTTTAAGTTTCTTCTTAGCTTCAGCACTTTCGTTTTTGCGTTGACTAAATAACAAATGCTTTTGTGTCGTAAGAAATAAGCAACAAGCATCTTGATTGATCTTTAGCCGACCGGAAGTGAAGTACCAGCATGAAAATGATTTCGGAGGGAAAGAATCAAGGCACCAGCACGATTCGTGAGGTTGGGAAGATAATGTGGGTGGAATCGAAATTTTACGTCTAGAATTCGCTTTACATCTAATTTTTTTTTTCCTCATGGTGATTTTTGCATCACTTTGTAAGCGGTTGGGTTGGATGCGTAAGAAAAACATATAAACGAGAATAGAGGTTGATATTCAGCATGCAAAGACTATTGCTTGTAGCTGAGTTTCTGCTAATAATTTGCTTCGTTGGAGTATGTTTACATTTTAAATTAACAATTTATAAATTGTTCTAACAGCGGATTTAGTGTTTGAGTTAACCTAAATTTTTTAAAAAAAGAAAACTGTGCTTGCGAAACGAATTGTTTAACTTATTGATACTGTAATTTGCACTTTTTGCTTATTTTCCAGTTTAATTTTAGATTTTCTGATTTAAATTTAACATACCGGTAATTGTTATGGCTTAAGCAAGAAATAATTAGAGCATTGAAAATACACTCAGACTTCGCTTTAAGTTCTGGATACATTTTGAAAAACAGAATACTGTAACAATTATTGAGAAGACGCAAAGTGAATAACACTGCCAGTTTACCTATGAAAGCGTGCAAATATGATTGTAACAGATGACGTACATCTATTATTAAATGTTAGCGATTGCTTATGTCAAAAAAATTTTACTATTTTTTTAAATAAATCAAAAAATAAATTTGCTATTTGAACATTAATAATAAAATTATTGTAAATTGAAATGGCCACAATTGTATTGTTTTCTAACTCGACTCGCCCTTTTACTCGACCCGTCTAAATCTATTGTTTGGCAATTGTTGAATAGCAAGTAGACGAGAGGAAAACAAAAAATTCCAAAAGAAGTTGTTGACTTAATTAACGGACAATAAAATATTTTTTGGTAAAGAATATAGTGTTAATTAAAAAAGGCTTAGCTTTATAATTGTGAAATTTTTATTTACATTTTTACACTGGTTTAGCATGTATTTTTGATTGTGACCTGACTAAAATATAACGTCCATATTATTAATATACGTAATTTTACTGCTAACCGATATAATTATAAGTTTGCTTCCATGCAGCTTGTTATGACAGCTATAGCAGTGTTTAATATTTAAGTAACAAGTCAAATTTTTTTTAAAAATTAGGAACTTGTAGTGGTGATATGGTTTGGCAATGAGTACGTATTTCGTATGTGGTCAGCTGGCTGTCGTTCCAGATATCAGGGGCTGATGGGTCGATTAAAGTTTTTTCGAAGGCCGTTTTGTATAATTGGTATTCCATCAAAAAAATAATTTTTATTACTTAATTATGATTGAGAATTGAATTTAAATTAAAATGTTTATTTGCAGATTCTATAGTCATAGTAGCTTCGATTGTAGTAATAGCAATGGGCAGCAGTGGCCAAGTATTTGCAGCTTCAGCTCTTCGCGGTTTACGCTTCTTCCAAATCCTCCGAATGGTTCGCATGGATCGCCGTGGTGGAACATGGAAACTTTTAGGCTCCGTAGTTTACGCTCATCGTCAGGAGTTAATAACTACTTTGTACATAGGATTTTTAGGGCTTATTTTTTCTTCATTTCTCGTCTATCTTTGCGAAAAAGATTACAACACCAAGCATTTTCAAAACTTTGCCGAGGCCTTGTGGTGGGGTGTCGTAAGTTATCAGTTCTTATGTATTTATTTTTACTACCGTATATAATATGAATAGTTCTATAAGGTGACTTAATTTAAGTTAACTATAATAGAAAACAATTTTAAAAAAAAGTTTTAATATTTTACTGTATTAAAGCTAGATTTACTTATTTTGATTTATTTGCTAAAACAATAATAATGATTATTATAAATCAGTAATATTAAAATTAAAGTTGATACGTAATACGTTAATTGAAACATTATTCTTTGGTTGTTTGCTTATCCTTTTTTATTAATTATTTCTATGTGTTAGATAACGTTATGTACTGTTGGCTACGGTGATGTTGTGCCTCAAACATGGCCTGGAAAACTTATCGCTTCCTTCTGCGCTCTCCTTGGAATATCACTTTTTGCTCTTCCTGCCGTAAATATGTTTTCTAGATTTATGTTTCATATCTATTGTAGTTTCAATATACCAAACAACAATTAATTAATCTGAGCGCGACTAAATGCATCGCTTCTATGTGAAATCAAGGTCTGATTTATACCTTTTTGCCAATAAATTTATTGGAATATAAAATGCAATAGGCATAGGCAGATAAATAAAATCGAAAGTACAATTTAATTAGTTTATTATTATTATTATTTGTGAATAATAATTTGAATTTAAATATAGGTTCTATTTGTCACATACAATTTTTCAAATTTACATTTGAAGCACTTTCTAAAAAATTGAAGCGAATGCATTAGGGGTTATTGAATTTAATATTTTCAAATAAATTAAAATAAGCAAATTCTCTATACTGACAAATTCAATAATAAAATATTTATTAAATATCTATGGGACGCCGCTTTTACATTACTGAGATTCCAGCAGCTGATTTAGTTATTTTTTTAAAAAAATACATAAAATTGAGATTTATTTTTTCAGGAGCGCTTTTATTAGAATTTGGTATTCAAGTTTGCCTTCAAAATAATGTTTTTATTGTTTAGTTATAGAAATAGTTTTTTAAGCTAACTATCATAAGTGTTTAATAATTGAAATATTATAATCGTCTAGTGGAATTATTGTCGGTAGGAATTTATATTTCTGAGATATACCGTAGCATAATAATTGCAGTTTGATAGAAGTTATTATCTAATGACAATTCTCGGAATTTTGGTTTCCGAAAAATGAAGAATGAATGAATACCAGACAAAAAACAGCAGATTTGTTACGTATAAGTAAAACACGTACAATTCTATAATTTTTAGCATCGTGATTGCGAACAGAATGTTTGTTGGTTTTTTTTTTGGTATAATTGATAGACTGCCTTTTATCGTTTTTATTATGTCGCAACTCAAAATTACACTTACCTGTATATCAATTACGGTACAATACTATACATGGACTTTATTTAATACAATCAAAGCACATCCTATTCAATCTTTGCCATTTAAGTCAAAATGCCTACCTTATTTTTCTTATGCGAGTGCAAGATTAAGATCAAAAGTACAATAGCATCTCCTTCTTCTTTTCATCGAGTCCTTTTGTTGTATGTGCTTTTTCTTCTAATATCGGCATTATGTTGTCTAGGGAATACTTGGTTCTGGTTTTGCTTTAAAAGTTCAACAACAACAACGTCAGAAACACATGATCCGTCGCCGCCAGCCTGCTGCCACTCTTATCCAAAGCTTGTGGAGATGTTACGCAGCCGATGAAAACTCGGTTTCGGTTGCCACTTGGAAAATTCATATGGTTCCTCTTCCAAGTCCACCTTCGTAAGTTTTCTATTTTCATATTTACCGTTTTAGTCTTTTAGCATTGATCATTATTGTCAAATGTTGTTATTCGGTTGTATGGTCGTTGTTACGTGATTATTTTTGTTTGTGTCTTGACCACCCTTCCGTATAATTTAAAGGAAAAATATAGCAGCTGAGCGTGATGGTCGTCAATCATCAACTTCTGGTAGTCTTCTGTGAGTTTTCTTTTGCTCTAAACAAATATCTTTTTTCTGTTTTTTTCTGTTTTAACTTATTTATTTTTGGCTGCTGCGTTAACTACTCTTGCCTATCTGTTACTTGTTGCTTATGTCAGTATTGCGTTGTCTATTAAAGCTTTTATCTCATGCTTAATCTAGATTATTTTTAGAAGTAGTACTAGACTTGCTTTATCCATCGTCAATACGTGGCAATTATTATGCTTACTATTTATTTATGATTTTAATGAATTAAAATTATTTAAATGAGTAAGAATTATCATTCATTTGACGCTATTATATTATGTGTGAGCCGCAAAGTTAATTTATTATTAAAAATAATTATTAAAATAATTACACTTAAGCATAATAATTTGAAATCAACTCACTTGTTGACTTTTGGTTTAGTAGTCTTAAATTGAAAGGATGAAAATAAATTATTACGTTTTGTAATTATTATATTCGATAATTTTATTATTTTTGAATTTTTTTTAATACAATGACTTTTATCCTTGCAATTATTTTTTTTTTGGAATTAGAGTTTGCATTAATGACTTATAAAAATTAATGATACTTTAATTTCAACGATTTGTATGGATTGATACTTTTCATAATAATTTTTATTTTTAAAACTTATAATTTTGATTTGGTTTTTAGTTTCAAACATAACGCATCGTTTGTGAGTCGCTTGCCGACGATTAAACGACACAAACAATCATCAAGCCATTCGCCTCGTGGAGTGGGAACAACCGGAAATGAGATTAACGCGTCCAGTGAGAACATTGGAGGAGGTCGACTCAATACCAGTTTAAGTGAAGACTCGGTTCAAGCCAAAGAAGCAGACTCCTCTCAGTTAAAACGAAACTCGGATGGTAAGAATATTTATCCTATGAATGATAGGCAATAGAGAAAATATATTTAAAAAAAAGGAAATTAAAGGGACTTGGTGGGCCTTTTGCTTTTTTGGTGAATGGGGTGCTTAATTGGGAAAGAAAAAAAAGTGTTGTAGAGATAGAAACCAGTTTGAGTTATATTTATTTCAGTTTCTTCTACGGAGCCAAATGCTTATGGTCTCGTGTCCCTCATCTCTCATAGTTTTGCCCCTTCAGGTAAGATTATGAGGACCCAAAATGGTCCTATTTCATTCAACGCACATCTAACCTTCTCCAGTTTCCTCATCCGTCACAAATCTAGCATTTTGTATTCATGTAGAGGCATCTCTCACTTACTGCTAACTAGTACTTCCTTCAAATAAATTGCTTTTTTTTTTTGCTCTAATTAAAAGGCCTTTTTTGTGTGAATTTTGCGCTTTTTTTAAATTAATTTAACAGCTTTTGCAGCGTTTGAGAGTTGAAAGATTCGGTTAATTTATGTTAATTTTTTAAAAACATATTTTTGTTATTAATATTTATTAGTAAAGAAGGTGTTTAATACTTGATAATTATAAGTGTCCCTGACTTCCTAACATTAGACATCCATATTATACGCCAATTTTTAGATTGAACAAAAAAAAAAGGTGATAGGCCTACTTGTTTTTAAATTTTCTTAAAGAAATAGTGTGATTTAATTAAATAATTTGGTTTAAAAATATTCGGTATACTGTATTATGATAGAATATTATAATATTGGTACCACAACTAGCGATTTAATTATGTAAGTAATTTTAGGGGACGCAAATTATTAAAAATAAAAAGAAAATGGTATTTTTTATTGGTTTATTGATTGTTTTAAAAATCAATGAGGCAGAGTTTATAAATTACTGATGGTGGTGTTTTGAAAAGTTATTTTTGTTTTAGAAAACATAACACTGTTACTTTAATCTATTTTTAAAATTCCATGATCAATAATGGCGATGATTTTAATTTTTAATTTGTTATAAGCAGATCATTTTTTAATAAAGTTGTTAAAGATGTAAAATACATATAAGAATATTGGAAATCCAGGTAGGAGTAATTTGACGTTAATAATTTGTTAGTTTTATTTTAGTATTACATGTCTGGAGAAGTAGCTTACTTTTACCATAGTTTTTGTTATTAATTTGCGTCATTAGAGAAATATTTCATGCAAGACAATGAATATATCCTTAAGTCAAGTAGTGCTGCGCAATTATCTTTAGGATCTACTATTTGTTTTGTTTTTCTACACTAACAACAAGGCGATATTTGAGGGATGCCTGTATATACTGTATATATATATTAATTTTTAAGCTATTTTATTAGCTTTAGTAAAATTATCTAAGTTTCTCTCTCTCTCAATCTCTTTTTTTTTCTTACACCAGCGCTGCACCCTCTACACTAAAACGCAAAAATGAATATATGCGCACACTACACGAATTTAAAATTTTCATTTCATATACTGTAGTATTAAAAAAAAACGTATTTAAAAAATGTTTATATTAACTAGTGTGCTCATTGGCTCCACCGTGTCCTTTGTTTCTCTTCCCACATCCCATGGCCATCCCTAATTCAACCGCAGGGCCTGGGTCAGGGCTTGGGGTTGCAACGCACCCAGCCCTACAGCTATTTGCGAGTAAATATCCGTATATACTCAATTATATTAGTCATTTCCTGCCTAGGGACTAGTCATAGTTGAGGGTTGAGGCTGTTGGTAGTAGGGGATATTATGTAATGGTGTATTAACTTTTACCAGTGGAAAGCAGCAGTGCTTCAACGGGTGACAGGGCTTCCTCTTCCTCGGTGGCTGCTGCAGCTCATGCGGCATCCACATGGTGTGGTCTTCTACAAAGAGAATTTACTCAGCAAAACCAACAGCAACATCGATCTAAAAGACAGAGAACACCGTCACCTCAACAACACAATAAAGGTGTTCATCACCCTCAACTACTACATCAAGCATCATATTTTTCGTTCTTGTTGTTTCCTTTTAGTTCAAGGCACTGTTTTTCTTTTGATACATAAAACATCTTCATCTGAAGAAACTTGATTTATACATTATTCGTAATTGCACTGTTGGTTTTTTTTTCTTCTTTTATTTATTGTATCTAACTTGTTAACGCCTAAGGTTTATGAACTTTATTTGGATTTTTTTCAGATGACGACGAGGAGCCCAAGTGTATCCAATTGACAAAAGCTCATAAAATTGCCATTCGAGCAACTAGAAAGGTAGTTATTTATTTAAAATGAATTAAGGTTATACAGTATGATTAAAATTAAATTATTTATCAGCAGTTGCCTTGCATTTTTTTTTTCTCAATTAGGGACATTGTATGAAATGCGCTATTTAATAACTTATAGCCAACACGCAAATTCATGAGAAATTAAATCCGCTTTAATTTATTTAGTAGTTTATTATTATTAAACAGTGCTCAATTTAAAATTATAGTTAATAACTTTGGAATGTTTTTAATAATACGCAGTAAAACTGCATTTGTGTTTTATATATTGATTTATTTTTGCTTTAAAATGATGATGCAACGCAACTGAAGTAGTAAACTATAATTTAATTTTGTTTAATAATATTTACTTAACACTTTTTTCATAAAATTTTCTGAAATTATATCATTACTTCTGTTAAACTTTTATCATAATTTTTTGTTATTTTAAATGTAAGACATATGATTATGTCTGGTCATTTTTTTCTAATTGAGTGTTTATTTTAGATGAAGTATTTTGTGGCAAGAAGGAAATTTAAAGAAGCGCTGAAACCTTACGATGTGAAAGATGTTATTGAACAGTATTCAGCAGGCCATGTGGATCTTTTAAGCAGAGTCAAAAATCTCCAATTTAGGTAACTAGCGTTTAATGTCATGTATAAATTACGTCAGAAATAGCACAATTTGCACTTTAATACTTTATTTTTGAAAGTAATAAAGTTGTTGGGAAAGTATTTATGTACTTGACGATTTTCTTTTTATTTAATTTTTAAGTTAAATAAGGTTTATCATGATAACTTTTGACTTAAAGACTAAATGGCTTAGGTCGTTTGAAATGTTTGTTTATTTTTTATATTATCTTAATAATATACATTGTATATGATTTTACATAGATTGTATTATTTAATAAAAATGGAGCTAACGAAAAAAAAAATGAGTTATGATACGCACGAATTTTGAAGACAGCAGTGTGTTTCTTTTGCCTTGTTGCAGCAATTTATTATATAGTATTTTATTTAACAATAAACACATGCTTAAACATTTTTGTTTATACAGATTTTAACTCCATAAATTGTTTACAACATTGAATTGCTTTTAAAAATATATTTAAATGGTTTTTTTAAAAAAAACGAACAAGAGTGTATTTTATTTACAAAGAAACAAAAGAGGTACTTGGCAATTGTACCTTTTTTTAATAATTTGCGTCTTAGAGAAAATTAGAGTTTTACACACAAAAATCGAAACAAATACGTTATTAAAAATAAATACTTTTCAATAAAACAAGAAATTCTACTAATATTTATTATTTGTTTATTTTTTAAATTTTTATTAGAGTTGTTATTTACCTTTTTGTAAATATGAAAACTTTTGCAATTCAACTAATTTACTTTTTAAAATTTTTATAATTGATTAAAATATTTTCTTATGTTTCAGACAGTCTATAAACCAAATTTTTTAAAATCTTATTTAAATTTTTTTTTTTAGGTTAGATCAAATTTTAGGTAAACACGGATCTAAAAGTAAAGACGTGTACGATTCTAAACTTAGTTTGGCGTCGCGTGTTGTGAAGGTGGAACGTCAGGTACCTGAAGCATGAAAAACCTTATAGCAAAATATGAATTTATTAGATGAAGTTTTTTTTTTTTTGGAAAGGTTGACGATATCGAGTCAAAATTGGATCATCTGATCGATATGTACATGGTTGATCGCAAGTACTGGGCCATGATGCGCGGGATGACCAGTGAAATGATGTCCTCAACAGCCAATTCGCCCAATACCAATTTTCAACAACAGCATCAACAACAACAACCACAATTCCAACAGAGTCCAAATCAAGGTCCAATTCAACCTAAAACTCCCAAACCAATTTTAGTTGGTGATAAACAAAGTAGTGAACCAAGTACGCCGGTGGTGAGAAACATCGATCGACCTCCGATGCATCGAGGTTATTCTGATCTGAGTCAACGGATGAAAAAGCGAGTGACTCTCAGGTACTCATTAGACGCTTCCAAGGCTGAAATAGTGGCGGAGGAACAGCAATTACGACGAAGTCCTATGCCTCAGACCCCGCTCATCACTATCGAACGAGTCACGAGTCCGGTTACGGTCGGTAGCAGCTCAAATTCGAATACAAACGATCATACGGTGCTCGATCTCGATCATATGCTCATCCCATTTGCGGACCAGTGTCAACCTTCGCTCGACCCTTCACTAGCAGTTAATATCGGTGGCGTAGACTTAGGGGCTATGATTGCTAGTAGTGAGAGTGAATCGGACTCCATTGAGGACGAGAGTAACTTCCGCTCGGTTGTGTTTCATTAATTATTATTAAAGGAGTACAAGAAATGATTCGAGACCGCAAACTTATTTACAGGGTTTGTATTGATTGCAGCTAAGTTTAGCTTGTTTTTTTCGCTCCTTAAAAAAAAAAAACATTGAAAAAGTATTAATCAAGCATTAATTCATCTTTTTTTTCTCCCATTAATTAATATTATATCGGTAATTAAAAAGCATTTGCGTAATTGAAATGCTTTTTATTACTTAACTGATATAATCGCTCCATTTATTGATCTATTTATTCATTTCTAAATGACATTTATGATGCTATTTCAAAATACATTATTGTTATCATTCGAACGGGAAATCATTAATTATCACTTTGTTCGATATTGATGAAATAATCGATTTGTTAAAAACGGCTACTAATCGTTAAAATGGCGAAACAGATCAATTCAGCATCGACACCGACGCATAAAATTAGAACTCACTAACGTGCGCTCTTTCGGATTAGTTATAAAAAAAATATATTATGGATAGAAGGTCAAATTGAAATCTTATTAACTTACACACTTGCGCTAGATTTGAGACAGATAATTGTTTTATTTTATTTAATAAATTTGGGATATTATTGATTGTCTTATTTGCGATTATAAAGAAATAAATTTTATTTTTAATTTTATAATTACTGGTATTACTAATTTACTAGTATAATAAATTTAAACTTTTTAAGTTAGTGAGTTTTACGTTTTAAGTGTCGAAATTACTTTGTGTCAAAATAGGAAAAGCAACAAAAAAAAAATAGTTGAATCGAAAAAAAAAATAATAATGATACAATGACGGTAATTTATTATCAAATTAATGGAACTATTTATTTCAGCGACTTATTGCTTTTAATACTAAAATCACAATCACTGCAAATAAATTTTCATTCAAAATAAATTAATAGATACTAGCATAATGTTAATGTATTATATACAAGATACACTTCTACATTATATTGGGGCCTTCATTGGTGGGTGCTCTAAAAGTTAATGTTATAGACGATGAAAATATTTCTAGGGCTGCTTTTAGTACATACTCATAAGAATTTTTGATATTACATTGAATTCTTACTATCTATTATGACAAGGATAATTATCAAAATGTGACAACGTCTAGCGATTTTGGTAATTTGCTTTATAGTAACAATTATTTAGCGTTATTGAGTTTATACATAAAAATAAGCTTAGTTTATCATATAGATATTTATTAATAACTTATTCAAATTTCTAAAAAAAATTTTTAGCAAATTAAATTATTTCGATTTAAAATACTCTAATTGCTTTTTAAATGAATTTAAAGATTGGATTTTTTATAGAAATTCGATAATAATAATATTGACCACTGTATTCGGTGGGCAATTGCGTAGTCTTTTATGTTGATTAATAAGACATTTGGAATTTGTTTATATATTCCGTCAATACATTTCGAAAATGATGAATATTAATTATTATTATCAAAAAAAAAGTTTTCAATGAAAATTTTGTTTTTGTATATTATTATTTAATTTTACTTAGAAATTTATCAGCTATTTACTCTCAACAGTCTATAATATTAATTTATTATATAAATTCAGGTTGTAGAATTTAGAGTCATTTTTTAAAATTTTAAATAACACCGCCACAACAAAATATAAATACTGTATTTGTAAATAATATTTTATCAAAATTTTCAATTATTTTTAAAATGCATTCATTGTGAAATTTATAATGCGCTGGTTATGCACATCATACTTTTACACCTACAAAATCTTGAACATTTTCCATTTTGGACATATAAATTATTTTGCTTTTATCGTACATGTTGAACCAGTGGTGGCATTCAAAAAACGTTTCAGTTGCAAATATTTGCAGAATCTTGAATTTATTGGCCACTACTAGCAATAACTAAATATTATAAATTCCAAATTAATATGCAGTAATTCAATTTTCAAAAATTGTTTCGTTTTTCCAAGTTCATTGTTCCATTTGACTGTTAATGATATTAATTTAATTAAATAATTGCACTTTGTAATTTTTTGATAAAATAGCAATTCGTTTATAATAATAAAACTAAATTGGTTGAAAGGATTTTTTTGGGCTGGGCTCTCCATTGTTTTTTTCAGATGCCACCTTGTTACCACTGGTTACAACCGATTGTACTCGCTATTATGGTTATTTCATCTATTTTCGCTTTCTTCCATTTGTGCGTTAATTAATCAATTATAAATAAACTACCGATTTTGATTCTACAAAACATAAATATTTATTGATTCATTTGTACATACGTATATACATTTTTATTCAAGTAGAAATTTATAATATTTTATTTCAATTGTTAGCAAATAATTTCATTGTTTAATTTGCTTCCGAATGATTTTACAATTTATTTAATAATTTCACCGTGTTACAGAACATTTTTAATTTTAATTTCTAAATAAAATCGATTTTTAGAATAAAAACTTATTTTGGGTCTATTATTTTAATATTGTACTTTATTTTAAAATCTTTTAAAATTATATACTTGTATTTAAAATAAATTTTAACTCTTGAAAAACATGAGCTAATGATTATTATTTTTTTTTTTTTCAAATTTAATATAGGCCTAAATTACGAAAACTTGGTATTGTTTTTTCAAAGTGATTTTTTGAATTTAAAAATTTGCGTGGTTATAAAAACGATCGGTAGAGGACGCAACATGTCATTGGTATGCGAGTCATAGGCGGAAGTAGCGATGACCTTCTTGTTGACTACATTCAAATGAAGCGACGATACATAAACAAACCTCCCGAATAGCCCAAGTACTGTAGTGAAGAATTGAATGCCGCTGGACAACAATAATAATAAAAAACAACAGTAGAAGGTAAGGTCAGACATTGTGAATGAGGTGAAGTGGGTTGTCCGAAAAACAAACCAATGAGGGTCAAGCATAAAAAAAAAAATATTGTTTGATTTGACTTAACATTTCGTTGCGTCTCCTTTTCCTTGCAGTAGCCAGTGCATTTGATGTACTCTCTCGGCACCGTCTCTCATCTCCAATCCAAACCAGTTTAATCGGTTAAACAACATGAAACTTTTGACCGCTCATTTACTCATTTTCGCCCTCGCTTCTTCAGTTGTTTCTGGGGAAACCCAAGATTCAGGTAAATATTATGTTAATTTAAGTGAACGTAACATTGAATTAAAAAAAAATAAATAATTGTTCATGTCTCATTCTTATGAGGAAAAAAGTTACTTAATCGATTCTGCAGAAAGTGTAAACGTGTCTTAACTTCTTTATTTCAATTGTTTTGTTTTTTTATTCTGAGAAAATTAAATTAGCACATTTTATTATTTTGAAATACTGTAATTAATGCAAAAAACTGTAGGCCTACAGTATAATAATCAAAAGCAAGTTTATAACTTTATTAACCCTTTCATTAATAAGTCATCGATTCATTTAATTACGTCATCAAATGTATAAACATTAAAAAAATATTTTAATTACTTTTTCAAAATGTTTAAAAGCTACAAATTTACGCTTACCGGCATGTTATCACAAAATGCTGCACATTTGTGGTATTATATAATATTTATAGTTATTTTTTACTTAAAAACTTTATTAATGAATAATGATATTTTTGATGACGTGTGTATTAGATTTTCAATTTGTTCTAAGTTTTTAATGAACATACCTTACTTTTTTTTGAAATGACGTGAACTTGTTTTTACTTTCGAAAAAGGAGCAAACTATTGAAGGTAGAGGTAGAATGATGAGGATTGTGGAAAGGAGGAAGCTGATAATATAGGTGTGAAGGTCATTGCTTCTTAGGTCAATCGTGCATAACGAGGAAAATTATTTAATTTATATTATTTTTATACAATATATATTGTCTGCCCTTAAATTTTTTTTATGTCTACATTATGATATACGCATATGTTAAGGCTTGATATTTATTTGATATTTTTTATTTTTTAGATGATAACTTAATAATAATTACGGTAGCCACTGAATCAACAGATGGATTTCAGAGGTTTCTACGTTCTGTCGAAATCTATAACTTGAACTTAAAAGTTCTGGGTATGGGAGAAAAATGGGAAGGTGGAAATGTAAAACTCTACAGTGGTGGAGGACACAAAGTGAATCTCTTAAAAGAGGAACTAAATATTCATAAAGAATTTAAGAACAGAGTTATTATGTTTGTGGATGGGTGAATATTTTGTTTTCTTTTAAACAATTCCTCATTATTACTTGGAATAGGCATAATTATTTTTATTTTTGTTTACTGCTATTAGGTACGATGTTATCTTGTTATCTCAAGCGGAAAGAATACTCAAGCGTTTTTATAAGAACAAGTCTAAGATTTTGTTCTCAGCTGAGGGATTTTGCTGGCCTGATGAATCTCTATCTGTAATTATCTTTTTTTGTTTAATTTTTTTTTTACGGTTTTTTGGCTGATTGAGCCACGTCATTTTCAAATAAAATAAATCTAGCTGCGCTTAGTAAACACCACTAAATGACAAATTGACACATTATTAACAAATTTCAAATACCGGTAGTTCATTAACCAAATTTATAAAAAAATAATTTTATTTTGGGTTATTAGTTTTTTTTATTTACCTTTTTATAAATACAGTATTGCATCATTCTTAAATCAAAACTAAAATGTTTGTTCAAACTTTCTTGAGTTACCATTATAATTTTAATAAAGATCTTACCGGTATTTTCTTAGCGTTAGTTTAATTCATTTTTTACATTATAGGAAAAATATCCAAAATTGGATCAGGGAAAACGATATTTAAATTCAGGAGGTAAGAAAAAAAATATTAAAACTATTATTTTGGAAATAATTTATTTTCAGTTTTAAAAACAACCTTATTTACTACTAATCATTTTATTAAATTAATAGGATTTATTGGTTATGCGCCGGAAATATATGAAATGGTGACGAGTAAAGAGTTGGAGAATGCTGATGATGATCAGTTATTTTACACTAAGGTTTATTTGGATGAAGATTTGAGAAAAAAGTGGAATATTAAACTAGATCATAAAGCAGAAATATTTCAAAATTTAAACGGAGCTGTTGGTTGGTTTTATATTACTTACTTTTGCTATTAAAAAGCGCTCAAATCAATTTTTCGATTAGGTGATGTTGAATTGAGATTTAAAGATGATGATGCGTACTTGTTTAATACAGCTTACGCTACAAATCCTTTAGTGATTCATGGAAACGGAGCTTCAAAGGTAAATTAAATAGAAAATTGGGTATTTAAAATGTTAATTCAATTTAATTGGCATGTTTGCAAGTTTAATTCAATTTAATTGGCATGTTTGCAATATTAATTCAATTTAATTGGCATGTTTGCAATATTAATTTAGGTGGTTTTAAATTCTCTGGGCAATTATTTGGCCAAGTCTTGGGCGCCGCAAGACGGTTGCAGAAGTTGCACGGAAAATCGAATAAGCCTTCAAGAATCTAATGTCGGTTATATATTTTTAGTAAAACATTAATAAAGTACTGAAAATGACTTTTAATAGGTTGATGAATACCCAACCATATTAATGGGATTGTTTTTGGAAAAACCTACGCCTTTTATTGAAGAGTTTTTTCAAAACATTGCCGCACTAGATTATCCAAAGAAAAACATTGATTTGTATATTCATGTTAACGCTAAGGTTGGCTAATTATTACTTAACTATATGTATTTTTTTTTTCAAAAAATAAATACAGCCTGGTAACGATTGTTGTATTTAATAGGCGGAGTACCACTTAGAGGATGTTCAAGTTTTCCTAACTAATCATGAATCAGAATACCGCAGCGTAAAATTGGAAGAACCCGAAAAGAATGTGAAAGAATGGCATGCCAGAAATTTTGGATTGTAAGTTTCCGTCTTTCTTGTTTAATAGATTATAATTTTTTATTAATTTTGTTCTTTAAAAATTATTTTTATTTTTCGATAAAACATAACCTTTTAATGCTTACAAAATTATAACTACTAGTACCATGAAAGAGTGGAAAGTGAATTTTTTTAAAAAAGAAATTAGTATTTTAATAGCATGCTTGTATAAACGTAGCCTACTTTTAATTGAATTTGAACTTTTTTTATTTACTGTAAACTATTTTAAAGTTTTGTTTTAGGCAGTGGTTTTACAATCTTATAAGTTACATTATACTTTTTATCGGGAAGTAATCAGAACATAATTATATTTTATTCTAACGCTTCTGTCAATAATTCTTTTTTGATAAATTAGTTACAAACTTTTATTTACTTCACATAATTATACTAAAGTTACGATTGGGACTGCAAACTACAATTTAAAAAAATGCATTACTTTTTTTTTTTAATTCTTTCAATGTTATACGAATTATATATTCTAAAACTATTATTAATTAATTTTAAGGGAGCTTTGCTTGGAAAAGAAATGTGACTACGTTTTTGTGGCCGATTCGGATGCAATGTTAACCAATCCTCATACGCTGAAGCTATTAATTGAACAAAATCGCCCTGTGATCTCTCCGATGTTAGTTCGACCTTCAAAAGTGTGGTCTAACTTTTGGGGAGCTCTTACACCCGACGGATTCTATGCTCGATCTAGTGATTATATCGAGATAGTCAACAATAATAGACGGCAAGTAATTTCTTTATTTAATAATTTCAAAAGCTTTTTATAAAGCGTGTAATTTTATTCGCCAATTGAGAAATCGGTTTTAAAGGTTCTTCGATCAATGGAGAATTTATTATTTGCATGACATTCGTAAACTCCTGCATCCATCTGAGTGGCTGGATCAATCTCCATTTTGCTCTTGATTTGATTATCTCCGATTTTCCACTCGTGAAGCTAATAGTTTATTTACTATTAAAACCATATAATGCAATTTAAACATATAGTTTGTACCTGCAAATAAGGATGAACATAAAGTTCAGATCCGTCTTTATACCAAGTAAAATGCGGTCTCGGTTGTCCTCTAGCTTCGCACAAGAACACGATCTTATGGCCTAGCATATACTCAAAATCAAAGTGGGAAGCTTTAGTAATTCGGGCACCCTACAATTAAAATTTTTAACAGTTTCAATAGGAGAAAAATATTTATTAATGAATTATTTTACAGTATTTGCTTGCAGCAAATTCGACGCTATAAAAAAGGAATAGTATGCATTGTGTATGCATGACCAAGACATTTTTTAAAAAAATGTTACGTTTTAAAAAATATTAAAATTTGTGAAAGTTGAATTAAAAACAGCATTTTAAATGATTAGCACCAAATTTGTTACATTTTTTAAGCAAGTTTTTCTAAATATACGAATAAATTTAGCAATAATGGTTTTTTAAAAAAAATAGTTTTAATTAATTAAAAGTATAAAACAAGTTTCGTACCAAGGGGTTGTTATAGTAATCCATTTTTGAATTTGCGTCTACATTATTTGATTGCAATACCATTCCTCCTCGTCCTCGAATTCTAGTTCTGCCTTTTCCTCGTTGACTAAATACTGAGACAAATAAAATCAATAGAATCAAAAACGGATACAAGCGTTTTAACATCTTTTTGTGTTGCTTATCTCTTGGAAAGTAATGTAGAAATAAGTTTATTCAGTGTTTTGAACCAGCATAATATACATGTACAAGTTCAGCACATATGTGAATTAATATGGTTTGATGCAGTAAAATTAAATGAGGATGTGGTTTGTTTGTTTCAGAGCTATTTTGAAATTTCCTTTTTAAAGTTTGGTGAAACATGTTGATTTAATTAAGATTGGTTTTCTCTTTTATGTTTTACTGAATTTAAATAGTTTTTGTTTTAAAAAAGTTTAAAATCGATTTAATTTTTGCTAATGTTATCTTTCATTTTATAATTGCAGGGGTTTGTGGAATGTTCCCTTTGTATCTTCATGTTATTTAGTAAACGGAGCTTTACTGAAATCGAAAGAAGAAATGCCAAATTATATTCATAACTTATTGGACGCTGATATGGCATTTTGCTACAATCTTAGAGATAAAGTAAACTATTATAGTATTTCCATTTTTACTGGAAAATAATTTTTAATTAATTAGACCGAACGATAAAAACAAATCAAACATTTAGTACTAAATAGATAGTTTTAATAGCTGCATAATTTTACAAACTATAGATTTGAGTAAATTAATTTAATATTATAATAACCACTATGGTATGAACTATAATTTCACAAAGTATTTTATTGATGTTAATTTTACTTTTCTTAATTTAAAGATCCTTAGTCTTTTAATCAATAATGCAGTAATAATATACTGTATTAGTCAGAAATTTTAATTCAGCTGTCTCTTAAGTTAATTAATGATACAAAATATTATTAATGAATTTTATGATTCTATGAATACATTTTTATTGATATATTTTTTATATTTTATAGAGTATTTTTATGTTTACAACAAATACTGAAGATTTTGGTCATTTGGTGAATTCGGATACCTTTAATATTCTTTTAAAACATCCTGAAATGTATCAAATATATGACAATAAGCAGGATTGGGAAGCTCGATATATTCATGAAGACTACTCAAAAAATTTGGATCCCAACTCTCCTTTACCCACGGTAATTTTTTTTTTATTACAATTTTTAGATTTTGTACACTCTTATCTGAATTTGTTTGCGAAGGTGGAGGCTGTGAATTGACATCAGATACATTAATTGTAAGCAAGTCAGTATTAGGGCTTTTATTATAATGCTTTTTTAAAGTACTGTAATTATTTATATTTTCGTTTTATTTTTGTGAAGTTAGCTTTGTTTATTTTACTTTTTTAACATTTTGCGCCGAATTGACACTTGATATAAAAATGTTTTTGCTTAAAATTGTACATTTAATAATACAATTTTTTTTTATTTTAGCCTTGTCCTGATGTTTACTGGTTTCCAGTGGTTACTCCAAGGTTTTGTAAAGAACTTATTGGCATGATGGAAAATTTTGGCAAGTGGTCAGACGGATCCAATTACGTGCGTTTGTAGATTTTTAATTAATTAATTTGTGTTAACTTTTAATAATCGGTTCCTAATAGGATAACCGGCTGGAAGGTGGTTACGAAAATGTTCCAACACGTGATATACACATGAATCAAGTTGGCTTTGAACAGCAGTGGTTGTACTTCCTTAGGGAATATATACGCCCCGTGCAAGAACGCGCTTACACCGGATATTTTCACGACGTAATTGATGTTTACCATTTATGATTACATTGGAAGAGGTCATGGCAAACTTTAAGTCTTTTATATGACCTCTTCATTTATTTTAAGATCTACATTTTTTTTTTTTTATTAATTTGCGTTTTACTTTTTGGTTTTGCAATAGCCTCCTCAATCCCAGATGAACTTTGTCGTCAGGTATAAGCCAAACGAACAACCAGCTTTACGTCCACATCATGATTCTTCCACGTATACTATTAACGTAGCTTTAAATAGTCCAGGAATTGATTACGAGGCGAGTTTTTATTTTAAATGATTTAGTGTAAGACTTTTTGATAACGAGTTATTTTCTATCAGGGTGGTGGATGTCGCTTTGTGAGGTACAATTGCAGCGTGATTGACAGTCGTATTGGTTGGACAATTATGCATCCAGGTCGTTTAACGCATTATCATGAAGGACTTCCGACGATTAGCGGCACTCGATATATTATGATATCATTCGTTGATCCATAACAATTTAAAGAGGTAAATGTATTAATTCCGGTTTATAGTTAGTCTCTTTTTTTTTTTTTGCTATCGTAAACATTCATTGCAATAACTTTTTTCTAAATATTGATATTTGTGCGCTTTTTTATTGTGTCTTGTCGACTGTGTCGAATTACTTGCTTTCAATTCCATTACTTAATGTTATGATGCGAACAAAGAACAAACCTACACTTATTTTTGTACGTAAAAAAATCATTTTACATTTTTATATTGTTACTTATATAGAAAATTATACATTACGTTTTATACACTTTCGTTCTCGTTGTATTATAAGCCGGGTTTATAATAAACGTTCTTAAATGACCGAAATTTGAATAACAAGAAATATATTGTTTCTTATCAAGTCTTTTTTGCAATTACGTATTAAAAAAATTTACAAACAGTTAATACGTTTTTGTTCTTAAGATAATTAAGTCTTAATTATTTATAATCGATGTAATCAGGCTAGCTTTTAATTTTAATTATTCACGAATTTTTTTGATGAGATTTTATGAAACTTCAAATTTTGACTTGTTCAAGTAATTTTGACTTTGCTAGTAATTACTCCGTATTATAACTTGCAAATTAGGTGAAAATTTGAGTGACATTCATAAAATCTGAATATTCGTAAGTTAAAAGTGTGTCCATTCATTGCACGAATTAATAACGCCATTGTCATTTTTTGATTTTTCATTTTTTTGCGTGAAGTATAGCAACATTGCGCACGCACCGGAAATGAATGAGGTTGCAGCTGCGATGATCAATGAAATATCATAGCTGTTTGTAACGTCTACTGTCCAACCTTTTTATTGTTAAAACATAAAATTAATGACATATAAACGTTTTCAAAAGACTTAATTTTACCTGCTAATGGTGCTCCAGAGAAAGAGGATATAATAGAAAATAAGAAAATGTATCCTCGTACAATTGCCACTTGGTTGTTTCCAAAGGCCCAAGCAATTTGTAAAAAGATGCCAACTATTTGTTGTCCTTGAAACAATCCAAAACCGAGAGTGACCGCAACAATTAACCATTCACTTTTTGCAAATATAAACGCTACACATAACAGTGCTGTTATAAAACTAACCATAGAGTATAGGAGTGGTGGAATGAGAAGGTGCTGTGTAATTAGACCTGCAGCGATGCGACCAAATATTTGCCCAACACCGGTCATAATCAAACACAACCAAAAAACATGCTCTAAACCGTAAGAAACGACAATATTTTTGAACATTGAATTAACAATCATCATTGTCATAAACATCGTTAATAAACTAAAAACTTGAATCCAAAATTTTCCCATTTTCAGATAAGTTAAAAATTCGTTAGGCGATTTTTTTGAGTAACTCTCCTTTTCAAAATTTGAATTTGTTGATGAATTTTCTTCATTATTGTTGCTTAATACAGATGGGTTTAAACCTTTTTCGCTGACGCTAGTACATGGTAAAATATTTGAAGTATTTTCGATACTGATTTGTGATATAATAGTTGGTCTTTTTTTGGTTTTTAAGGTTTTTTGGGATCGATTTGTTGAGTTTTTTGTGTTAGGATTCTTAGGAAATATGAGAGCCCCACCGATGCAACTTTGTAAAACGACTCCTGCTTGAATTATCATTGCTCCTCTCCATCCAAACTCGCTAATGGCCCACTCCACTTCCGATCCGATTATCAAAGTACCGAAGCCCACTCCAGCGTACATGATTCCAGTAGCCAAATAGAACTTTTGAGGGAAATACAAGTGAATAGCAAATATATGACCCGTTTGAATGAAAGTAGAACACAATCCGTTTACGGCGAATAATAATATAAGGTATGGTATAGATGTAGCTATCGAGCAACAGAGGAGGCTAATTGAATTTATTATAACTCCATATAGAATTAATGAACGATATCCCAAGCGAGGAAGTAACCAACTGGCAAATGGACCTATGTAAAAATAAGGTAATTTTAAACATTGCAACAAACTGTGGGTTAAGTGCAAAAATAGCATAGCTGAAAAAACGGGGGTTATTCAGAAAGGAAATGCCATTTTTATTTGGCACGTGCCACTGCATCTGACAACGCGCGTTTGGCACGCGCCTGACAACGCATGCCTTCAAGTTAGTCCTTTAATTCAGTCTGAGCATAATTTCGAGGTAGTTATAAGGTATTAAAACATTGTAGTATATTGGCTATTTCATTTTTATTAGTAAATTATTGCAAAAATTTGATAAATGTGATGAAAACAAAGCAATAGGGTAATTTGTGGCCAAGAGAATGAACAAGCTATAAAAATATATAACAATTTTTTTTAACAATTGTAATACCAGTAGTCAAATTTAGTTTTTACATACATTTTTTTTCTGAAAATTTAAGAATTTTTGGCAAATCATATTAAATTTATAATTTATTCTTAAAAGAATTAGGCTAGTTCTAGACTAGTACTAGTACAGACTGTAGGCCTATATACAGTAATAGTTATGATTTTATTGTCAATTGCAGCATATTCTTATTTGCAACTAACCGGATCCGAAATTTAATACTAGTAAAACACTACCGGTAGTTATAGAACTCACTTTAAAGTCAACACTTTACCAATAACCACTTAAATTTATTACTTTTGGAATAATTCTTATCTTACCTGCTACACAAATTGCGGTGTGAAAGGCAGCATTGATCCAAGCAGTATAGGCTTTTGATTCACCAAATGCATTTAGAAAAACAACATAATAAATAGTTAATGAAGAGAATTGGCCATTAATGACTATTGTATTAAAAAATGCCGCTGCTAAAACAACCCATGACCATGTCTTCTCTACTTCCATCGATTTTGCTTTTACTTCCGATTCATTCGACATTTTCACGAAAACTAATAATATTAATTGTTAAAACGAGTAACTAAATACATTTATTTAACAATATTGACGCAATCAATTAATTTTGCCATTGTTCCATTGTTTCAGTAGTACTGTATTCTTTAAAAAAATATCATAAAAGAAATTACGCAATTGATTCAAATAAGTTAGCAATTGTTTATTGATTAATTCACAGGCTTAAGAGCAGATAATTGTCGTCGATGAATGACATAGAGAAGCAAAGATGATGCAGCGCCAACTAAACTGCTGATGGAACACATCAGAATCGTAATTGTATAACTGTTAGTGACATCAACAGAATACCCTGAAATAATCAAGATTAAAATAAAACAATAAATTAAGTTCATATTTTTGCAATTTACGAGGGGCATTCCTATCTATGAGAACGGAACTATCGGATAGTTAAACTTCATTGTTTCAGAAGAAGACGATCGATCTCCCAGGTTTTCAAAACAGGAAGCAGTTCTTTTATAGCTAATCTATAGGATTAAATGCGCACTTTAACGATAGTTTCATTTTTAGAGTTTGATATATAAATTCTAAAATGATTTTAGATTTGTTTTTAAATTATCATTTAAGCAATGGCTTACGCGCAAAGAAAATTTTGAGATTTTATTACTTGCAAAATAAAAATTAAATTCCAAAAAACAGGCGAAACATGTGATAATTATCCAATGTGAGGGTTGGCGCGGACCGCGGTACATGTCTCTTTTTTATTACGCGTAAATGTTAATTTAATATTGGTTTATTTTACTAATAGGTTATTCGATAGTTACCTGCAACAGGTGCTCCTATAAATGTTGTAATAAGGCAGAATATGAATGTGTATCCGCTGATGGAAGCCATGTTTTTGGAACCGTACACCCATCCAACTTGTAGTAAAGTAACTACAGTAGACGCTCCCAGGAATAAACCAAAGGCAAAGACCACAGCAATCATTTGCCAAAAATTGTTGGCCCATATGTATAGAAAATTGGCAATTCCTCCCATAAAAGAGGCTATAAGCGCGGTTATCGGTGGACACAATTTTTGAGCAAAGGAGCCCACCACTCCTCTTCCAATGGAGCCTCCAACGCCGTAAGCTATGACGACGTACTTGTAGGTGCTCTCACCCAATCCTTTGTGAAGAACTATGTTTTTCATAAACGGTAACATGGTGCTTAGACTTAAATTCATCATCAGCGTGGAAACAATGATTAACCACAACCGGACATCACTTAGATAAGTCTTTAACGTTTTCCAGTTGTCGTCTTTAATTTCATCGATTTGCTTATTTTTATTATTTTGGTTACTTTTTATAGTTTTTTTATTAAACACTACCGCACCACCTATGAACATGTGCATAACGATCCCTGATTGAATTATCATGGCTCCTCGCCAGCCGAAAACATCGACGGCCCACTCCAATTCAATGCTGAAAAGCATTCCTCCCAAACCGGAACCGGCAAACATGAGACCCAATATTGTGTAAGCTTTTTTATTGAAATACGTAGTGATTGCGGCCACATCGCCGGTGTGGACTAAGCTGGATGCCATTCCTACAGATAGCAAAATTAAATAACATTTTGTGAGTTGCGTTAGTAGAATAGCTACTTTTTAAACAAACTTATTAATTTATTTAACAAACTTATTAATTTACGGTATTTAACAATAATATTAATATATTTAACAAACTTATTAATTTACGGTATTTAACAATATATTACTGTAATTTATTTAACAATATATTACTGTAATTTATTTAACAAAACTTATTAATTTACGGTAGGCCTACTTAACAATATATTAATTGATTTAAAAAACTTATCAATTGATTTAACAAACTTATTAATTTATTTGACAAACTTATTAATTTATTTGACAAACTCATTAATTTATTTGACAAACTTATTAATTTATTTAACAAACTTATTAAATTATTTAACAAACTTATTAAATTATTTAACAAACTTATTAAATTATTTAACAAACT
>JAQGAY010000247.1:0-35325 GCA_034698085.1 Polydesmus angustus | reverse complement strand
ACCGATAATCCGGATGGAGTCTGGTTTTAGTTAGTCCGGAATATTGGAGTTCTACTGTAGTTAAAAGATGATTAGAGGTGGTTCAGCTTTTTAATATCTAACTTTATGAAGAGTTTTTTGAACATTATTATTAGATTATTTAACAGACGACTTAAAATTAGTAATTTCGTAATAAACGTAGCGGAATATTAGAAATTTTTTTCGTAGTTGTTGTTAATTTTTAAACATTATATCCAATTTTCGAGTAATTTTATTATAAAAATGTTGTCTCGTTATTCGTTCCACATTATAATTATTATTACGTCTACTCTTCTTTTGGTTGAAAATTTTCACGCGTCAGTCTTCATTAAAGTTGTTCGGATTGCGTTGTTATTATTATAGCGTCTATTTTGCGCTGCGGACGAAATCTTTTTTTTTTTTTTAAATTGAACAATGTTTAGTTAAGTCATCCGTGCGCGCATGTGGTTGGGTTAGGGAGAACGACATTATTATAATATTTATTAAGGAGTAATATTCAATAATTTTTTTTTCTTATTGTGTTTCTATTTATATATGTCTGGTCGTTTGTTTTGGCACCGAAATCAAGCCAGACGTTAAATTTATTGATATAACCTCTCTCTCTTCGATTTGTTTGTGGGGTATTTTCTTCTTCTTATTATTATTATTATTTATATATTTTTTTGGCGTCGTTTTGAACTCTTCACAATTTGTTGTTCTGTCGACTACAGTAGTCGTTTATTAGGTGTGTATGTGTGTGGCACCAAAGTAAAGGTTTAGCCTTGTTTTTGTTTAGATGCAACTAATAAAGAATTCCCCAGTGGGTTCCGAGTCTGCGCTTGAGATTTTGCGGCCTCAAGATTGAAATTGACGCCGACGTTTTATTTATTTTTTTTCTTATTTTCGATTTTCTCCTCAAATTATTGTTTCATTTTAAGCTTTGTAATTAGTCCTACTGTTTCAAATGGACACGCCGATCTCATTGATGAATGAATACTACTTTATGAGGTATATGGCTCTCTTACACTGTAATATAGAATTGTATCGTAACTCAGAAGGCGCGTGCGCGGTAGAAACGGATTAAATGGAAAATGACGGGGGATTTGAGGCTGATAAACAAGACTCTTCGTTGAATCGAAATGATGCGCAATGCTATTTCTTACTTATACATCGTAGGCTTTAAGCCGAAGTCTTATTATGCCGTCGAAAAACAGTGATTGAAAAAAAAAAAAAAGTATTACCTAGGCCCTACATGTTGTGAAAGTGCTTGGTTACATAAAAAATGAGATGGTTCGTTAAGGTTTTTGGAGAGATTCGCAAATAATCTCAATCAATCAATTCTTGAAACGTCCGTTTTTTTATCGTAAAAATAAGCGTGACAATCTATCATTGCAATAATATTTCTCTTATTTTTTTTAGATCTAGATACAGTATTGGGGGGTCCGTGGTAATTTTGGGCCGTTTGAGATTCTTATAAAAAAAATCGAGTTTTTCTGGCGAAATAATTTGAGTGAAGGTTTGGTGGAAACGGGTTTGATGGGTATAGTTCTACCAAACTGTTTTGCGTTTACACCAATATATAGAACTAATTGAGTTGATCGGAATGAGTTGTTTCTTTTCTGGGATGCACAGGTGTAAACAATGATGGAACCGTATGCTTATGCGAGATGAGTAGTACGGAACGCGAGCCAATTTGTTCCTAAATTGTACCCTTTCACACCACAAGTGGTGGTTCAGTAACATTTATTTCATATTTACACAATTTCCTATATTTTCCAAAATTTTCCTTAAGAGTTTTTTTTTTTAAAAGAAAATAATGAATTAACTTAAAAAAAAAAAAAAAAATTCTTGAGAAGTTTAATTTTAGCGAATATTTTTTTTGGTTTGAAAATACATGTACGAACGATTAATAAATAATAGGAGTGGTTTAACTTAAGTGAGTAGTTGTTAGTTTTACGCGGGAATTGAGTTTGAATGTAGATTTTTACTTTTTTTTAAGATTTTTTAAGCTTCTTTTTTTATTATTTATTGCTCTAAAAATATTTTTGAACGCAGGAGATTTATTACAGACTGCTTGTTATTATTTTTTTTTTAATTTATAATTTTTGTTTCGTTGAAATTGTTATTAAAGACTCTACAATAAATAAATAGAAGCAAGTGTTGTTGTTGATTTGAAAATTCTGAGAAATGAAGAATATAAATATGTGGATAAATTAGTTTACAATCCGTTCGCGCTTTATCATCATTATAATTTTCGTGGATTTTGGCTCGGACTTTTCCAATCCCTCCACATCTTCTGAGACTTTTGTTGCTAGAGGTCAGCACCTTAATTCTCGCTGTCTCCCGGGTAGCGAACATCTTTTTCGCTCACTCGCTTGTCAAACTATATTTTATTAGATGGCGAACTCACGCTTTGTTTATTTTTAGACAGCTTCAAAATAATAAACACACTTTTTTTTATTGTACAGTAGAACCTCGATTATCTAAAAAGCGAGTGAAGAAGACCTAGATTTTTAATATTTTTCGCGCATTAGCGATATTGGGCAAAATAAAATTTCAAAATAATTCTTTAAAATTCGAAGTTCGTAAAAAAACGTGAAAGGAAAATTTCCTCGTTCACGGGAAAGTTAACAAACTTATTCGAATAAGCGAGGTTTTTTCGATTTCTCGAGCTTCCATTGTGCGTTCAATTGAGACCAGCGGCAGATGCAACGAATTTCTAATAATTATGATGGATGCGTCTTTCTCAGGCAGCATTAGAATGCGAAAGAAAACGTCATGTTTATGTTTTGAAAATTACAATACTTTTTTGACTGGAAAACATATTTATCTTAATTACCAAAAACACTGACGCAATAATATCTGAACATCTGTTTGAATATCGACGCATATGCGTAAGAAATAACACCAAAAAAAAAAAACAAGTTTAGTAATTTTTTTAAAAAAAACAAATGTTCCAACTGTTGCAGCAGCAGATTAGAATAATTCTATTATTGACTTTGAAATTTTTTATACAAGTATAAAATGTGAAGATGAGCGCAAAGCTGTCTACTATAGATAATTACGTAATTAATTTATTATTCTTAGCGAGTGAGTTTTTTTTTATATATATACTGTATATAATTATTTCGCTTAGAGTCATCTGCCATTAATTTAAGATTGGATTAGAAAGAGCAGAAGAAAGCATAGTAAAAAGCAAGGATAACGTAAATAATATTACTGTGTCTTTCGGGTCGCCATTGTTGGAGTGAGTTTTCGTGTTGGATTCTTTCTCATCACTTTTGCCAAAACGTTGGCAATGTTATCTCTCGTCTGTTTTGATAAACATCTCTGGCACTGTGGAAACTCATCCCTATGCAGCCTATGAATAATTGGCGCAATTGACAGCTGCTAGGCTTATTATTGTAGCTTTTATACACCAAAACTAGCGCATAACATTAGCAGCTTTCTTCTTGAAAATTATATTTGACATTTTATATAGAGTAAAACGTAGTTAAGGCGCGCACCCTATTTAAGACGAGAACTTGTAAGAACGGACAAAAAGTTGGAAACAGCGATGTTAAAATAGCGTAGATCTAAAACGAAAAAGCTGTCTAACGCGCGATTCCGTTTTATACAGGTTTTACAGCATCTTTATTTTTTTTTATCAATAATTTAATTGACGAGTTAGTGAATTTTTGAATGAAATTGGTTTATGGTCGTAATTTAGAATGATAATTTTGAAGAATACATCCTTCGATCGCTTTGAATCACAGGTTCGTTTCCACAAACTGCGATGTAAAGCGTGTTTCTACATAATGTAACTTAATATAAATTTGGAATGCACTTTAATTTCCTAGAAGTAAATTTCCTTTTTCTTTTAATAAATATGGTCAAAAATATTTTTTTAGAGCTACGATAATAATTATTCAAAGTTGGAAACAAAATAGAATTTAAAATCTACTTGCATTTTAAAGGAATAAATAACTGGCATAAAAAATAATGTTGTTAAGAGTTTATCTAATGACGAAAAGCAGAAGCATCACGCGAAAACTTTCTCCCAGAAATGACGTATAATGAGTGAGCGTATAGTCCTTACTTTTTTCTGAATTCCGCATGTTAACAGTTATGTTCCAGTGTGTAATTTCGCCATACTTGTATTAAGACTTTTTTTGTGGTATGTGTTGTAAGATTTTTTTTGCAAATTGAATTACATTATTTATTGTAGTAAACTACTTTTTTCCCTTCAAAATTACGCTGATCTTTTTTTTAGTGAAAAACACAATGTACTGCACATGCATTTTTTAAAAAATATTTTTATTTTTGAAGCGTAACTTAAGGGCATTTTGCGTCATGATAATAGTGATTTTGCGGTGAATATTTCTTATGTGCTCTTCTTATGTCATTAGAAATACACTACTGTATTATGGAAGTTTTCAAAAAAAAAGTATTAGCACTAAAATGTGGAACAAGTTTAATTTATTAAAATCTGTTTCAAAAGTCGGGTGCAAATAAGGTTTATTTTTTTGGCATTACAGTTTTATTATACCGGTAGTTAAAGTGTTGTAAAAATGATTTTGATAAGTTTGGGCGGAGATGTAACTAGTTTTTCTCTGGTTACTAATAGTTAACTGTTTAAATACGATCCATTAAATGCTTTAAGAAATCAAAAAAAAAAAAACTTTAGTTGAAGAGTTGCGCACTCTTCTCGTATTTTAATTACGCTCTTTCTCTTCGCAAATTATTCATTTATATTCATAAAATATTAAAGGAAAATTTGCAAATTGCATGTTTTTTTCTTCTTTTGAGATATTGATCTTGCGAACAAAAAGGAATCTTGAGACTGTGGCGGTTAGTAGTTGATGAGAAAAAAGTTTGGAAGAACGAGAAAAATTTCCTAAGCACATTTAATTTTTTACATTTTATGACTTATTTTTTTAGCCCAATATTTTATCATAGCTAGAGTTTTTAATAAATGGAAAAAATGGCTCGATATACGGCGTTTCGATGTAAGGATTTATATCGAGGTATAGTTAATAGGTGTACCGTATATCCAATCCGCGGTATACCGAGGCGCGTTATACCGGGTTACACTGTACATAATAGTTTTTATAATTTTATAAAGTTTTGTAATTACTGTACTGTATTTATTTAACATCTTAAAAAAGGTTTAAAGAAAGTTATTATTTTTTTTAAGTAAGAGGCAAAACAGCTGGCGCTTTCGCAATGCAGGAAATTTAAAATTTTATCAACATTTTATTAATAGAATAATTTGAATTAATTAAAAATATTATTATATGACGTAAATTACAATAATTAGTGTAACGAGAATCCGTATGTAGAAAGAATATCATATTTTTAAATGTGTTTTGTTACACCAAAATCTCAAAACATCTGCAAATCACTTTTTTTTTTTAAAATAAAAAAAAAAGATATTTCTCTACAGATTTTCTTTTTCCGTTTTAGCTCTTAATAATTCGCGTTTTATGAGGAAAGTGGTTAGAAAGTTTAACGAGTTTTTCGAATTGAGAGCGTATTTAAGAGAAAAAATCACTATACTGTATTGACTGTAGCATTTTTTTATTATTATTTTGAGCTGTAGCGATTTTTTTTATTATTATTTTATTATTTTCATTTGGTGAATTGAAAATTTTCCGGGAATCCAATTTCAATTAAGTTCTCGCCTGACTGAGATTGGATAGCATGTAATCAGGTGTTAGAAGCTATATAATACCTGTCGGGTGAGATATTCAGTGTGCCTTTAGAAATGGCACACAAATTACATTCTATTCATTGGCCAAGTCTAAAGTTACATTTTTCAATCATTTTGATTTTTTTCTTCTTTTTTTAATACTGTAATTATAATCAGTCTACAAAAAAATTCAATTTAATTTGTGATCAAAATCAAAAATTTTAATTAATTTTTTTTTTAATTAAAAATAAATTTTAACAATATCGCTTTTGCAACACAACCCAATTACATGTACAGATTTCTCCCAGTTTTGCATCATCGTACTTTGAATTTTCGCTGGTACATAATTTTATACCTCTCAGATTCACTTATTTTTTCCATGTTTTTTTGAAGTTTGCTTTTTTTCATGCAGTAAGAAATTTTATTGCTTTCTCAAACATTTCTATCAGCTTTTTTTTTAACATAGAAGGTGTAGGTTTTAATACCATTATTCATATTATTTGTAATGTTTTTGACCTTAGTAATTTTTTTAAGAGGGAAATAAATTTTCAAAATGTTTTTGCATTATTTATGTTTTTTTAATGGAAGATTATTATTCATTTTGCATCATTTTGCATCATTTCGCAGTTTTTTAAAGTATTATTATATGAAGCAAAGCGAGATTACCGATTTCTAATACTATTATTTTAATATTGTTAATGGAAAATATTTTTTAAAAAAATACTTTTTTGGTTAAAATCTAATACGGTATAATAAGTTCGAAGCTATTTCACTGCTTTAATTTAACAAAAAAAAAGCACTTTGGAAAAAAAAGCCGGATGTTGTTTGCTATATTGATATGCAAAACGTTATCGATGATGGTGATGCTAATGGCTTTTATAATAATAATAATATTAATGGCTTTTATAAAATAATATGAAAAAAATTGAAATGGAGGTTTTTGTTCCGCTTTTCAAGATCTTTTCTAAATTTTCCTTTATGTTTTTAAATACCTTAAGGAGGTACACATACTGTATGGACATCTCTGATAAGAATTTTTATTCCAATTAATCTTCTTTGCGTGTAGTTTTTGTTAAGGTTCTATACGTTGCTGATGCTGTTTCAAAATATTATTTACGCTTATTTTTTTTCTGTCGATTATGAAACGAATAACAACAACAGTATATGCAAAACATCGTTATTTTTCATTGTTTATTTCATTTTATTGAAAGATAAAGTTTTGAATTTTATTTGTCAAAAGTACATCCACAGAAAGTACATTTTCTATCTACATGTATTTTATTTGCATCTTTATTTTTTATTGAAAATGTATTTATAAATAGCGAGCTTTTTATCAATTGAAGGGCTTGCAGCAATACTAGGATATCTCCATTTTTTGACTTTTTTGAATTAAAGGGTGTTCTTTAATGACAAAAAAACTCTTCTATCGACTGATGCTGCGTGTATCATGCTTTTATGTTATTCAACAGAGAATGCTACTTTCTTTTTATTATATTCAAAGGGGGATAGTGCAAAGAACGATTATGAACATTTGAAATAAATATCTGAGCTTACTGAATTTAATTTATTTTGATTTATATTAGTAAACCATCTGAGCAATAATGAGATACTTGCAGCATTTATTTGTCTTTTAATAGAGCATGTGAAGCAAAAAAAAAAAGATTGAAATGTTCATTCTGCTTTATGGGAACCTCATTTTTGCACGTAAATTTCACTCATTTACGTATTAAAACATAGAAAATGGTTAATGGAGGAATCAGTTATCTTTTAAAACGGTTTTCTTTCAAGTTTTCCAAAATTCACAAATACTGTATAGACATATCATGTTATTGCTGCGCAAGCCTACCTCCTCGCCCTTCAATTGCGCTGTTCGTTTCTTCATGCACAAAAACAATGCGAAAAAAAAAAAAAGATTTTTTTGGAGAAAATGCTATTGTGATTCCTTTCAAAAGTCAATATTTCCCTTAAGACGAAAACAAATGATTTGAAACGTTGCCGAACTTACAGTAGGTTAAAAGGCAATTTCTCGAAAGGCGGTTAGTGAGTACAGCTCAACGGAGATATTATATTGCTTTACACTCACTTTTTTTTAACTTTAGATCTCAGTTCGAATAACTTATTTTATTTCAATATAAAAAATAATTTTTTTGAAGTAATATTTACCGAAAATTACTTGTAAGCTTTCGAAAGCGGAAAAAGTCTCATTGTTTCTTAAGATGTACTGTGTTTTTGAAAGGTTTTTTGACGCCTGAAAACCTTGTTTTTTTTTAAAAAAAATTGTTGTTTATTATTTTGATGGAATTGCGTTAATTTTGTCCACAAACCAGTGACGTAGCATTTAATGGATTTTGTCTCATAATTGACAATGAATAATAATAAATTAACTTTTTGTTTTGCGAATTAAGTTTCTTAATAAGAAGAAATAAAATTTTTACGTGGAACAACAACATTAAACATAAATTAAGGATGAAAAGTAAGAAAACGTTTTCGTATTCTAGCGAAGATTTATTTAAAAAATAAATAATTTTCGTTCTACACGGAAGCTTTTAATTTATTATTAAACATACTTTTTAAACCTTGCAAAAACAAAATTAAATAATTAAAACATTTTTTGAAGGTGGTACAGTAGACCAGAAAATGATGTTAAAGCTGATAATACACGTATTTAGCTGCAAGCGCTTTAGCAAAATTCAACATTAAATTATTATTGTTAGAAATTTTGTTATCTATAATCAAGCAATAATAAAATAATAGAAAAAATCTACTACATGTATAACATTAGGAGGATTGCTCGATAAGAATCGTCATCGCTCGCATTTTTTTTTTTTTTTTATAATCATGACGTAATAATTTTTGGTGAATTAAATAAATAACTGCGCTCTTATTCATTAAATACAATTACTATACTGTTTTCTAGTTTTTAAGCGATAAATATTGAGGCCTTATTTTGACGTTTTTTCAGATCTAAAATGAGATAGATGACACAAAAACAACAGGTTTCTACGTTATACGGTACTTAGTTTTAAAAACTAATTAATCTATTAAAGTTTAATATTATGAACAGTTAAAAAGTAAAATTAATTATTCCTAAAGTTCTAATAACGCCAGAAGTAAGAATTTTTATGAAAAATTACAAACAAGATTTTTTTCCCCCAATACATTTGCTATCCTAGAATTCTAATAATTTCACAAGCGTAAGAAAACCATCCAAAGAAAAGCTTTTTCTCGTGCATTTACGTGCCATTACGTTACAGTAGAACCTCTGCAATCCGAACAACCGGTTAATCCGAACAGCCTTACAACAAAAAAAAAAAAAAAACCCCGAAAAAACCCGAAAAATTTGAGAAAAAAAAATACAAATTTTTTTTATTATTCAAATATCGTAAAATAAACCATTTTTAGACATAAACCCTTTTAATCCGAATTTTCACCAATCCGAACAAGACCCGGTCCTAATTACTGTAGTTCGGATTGGAGGGGTTCTACTGTATTGGTTAAGTTAGAGCATGGGCGATGGCCAAAGGCCTTTACCCATATAGGCAGCTTACTTTGTTCTAGTTTGCGAAATAAGAGCCCTCTCTTTTTATATGATGAAGTTGATAGCTTGAACGATATTTTTTATACTCTAAGAAAATAAATAAAGTTCGACATTTATTTTTCATTACGGTTACCGTATTAAATTTTGAAACAGCGGTAGTGTAGGTAGTAAGTTTCTTAACTTTAAATATTACAAAAAATACGGTTTTTCGCGTTTTCAAAATGATTTATTTCCTCTTCTCGTAACAGTTGTAACGAAACAATGATGAATACATTTTTAATTGTGGTAACCAATATTCTTTAAAATACTGTACACCAATATCTCGATATACGGCCTTGATTGGTTTCGTGAAAGTTGGCCGTAAAGCGAAACGCCGTATATCGAATTATTTTTTCCCATAGAAACCTATGTAAACTCAAATAATCGGTTCCAATTTCAATGAAAATATTTCAAAAATGTCAAGTTTTCAATGAAAATTGTATTTTTTACCTATTATTTCACTATATGATTGCATCTGCAAGGAAAATATTCAACGAATTTAATGGACAGTACATACCAACACAGCTTCCTGGTTATTAAGCTAAGGCAATCCCAAAATAGAAACAAAATAAAATGGCTTAATTTTTACAGTTCATTTATTGTAGTGACGAAAAACAACATTTATTCCCTATTTTAGCCAAATTTCACTCTCGCGAGTCATGCAAAATGTGCTTTTGCGATAAGTTTTTGCGTTTTTTAAAAAATATGCATCTTCAATCCACATTTTTTCGCTTAAATTTTTTTTTTTGGCCGTTATAGCGAAGCATTTTGGGCCGTAAATCGAAACAGTGCCATAAATAATAAAGGCCGTTAATTTATAGCGAAAGACTGTATATCGAGGTATTGGTGTATTGAACTTTTTTTTCTTTAAACGGTACAGTATGATGTTATACTGTACTCAACTACAGTAGTATTTGTGAAGGAGACTTGCATCATCAACGTAAAATTGACCATTATTTACTACGAAGAATATAATTATGCTGCTTCTGCCGCTTTTATTTGTTTCTATTTATTTCGCTCTCTATAATTTATTTATAAATAGGGGGAAAGGAAGGTGGGAGGGGGGGTTGATTATCGAGGCTTTTTGGCTACGTACCGGTAGATCGGAATAGCCTTTGACTTAACCTGCTCTCCATAGAATTCTCTCACCGCTCAATTGTCCACTCTTTTTCCACTTCACTTCATTTTGCTACTCGGATTGAATTAATTTGAGGTTTAAGTGGGAACTTGGGGGCGAAAGGTGTGTGTGTGTGTGAAGTGAGGGGCGCTGGGGGAGCCGAAGGTTGTTTGTTCGCTATTTGATCTAATTCTACTGCCACACATTTGTACACGTTTTTCATATTGGATGGGTTGATAAATGTGTCGGATGCCAGATGTGCGTGTGCGTCCTAGCTCATTTACTACAAATCCCCATCGGGATAATTATTATCGTAACCTAACCCTTTTTTAAGGTAGTTTTCAGGAGAAAATGACAAGTAAAAGTGCTGTGTGTATTGAGTAGGGGGGTACCCAGGGGGAGGAGTGGGGAAAAAATCAGAGGGTACAGTACAGTCAATCCAAGTTTCAAATACCATCACAATTAATTTACTTCTCTCAAACTGATTCGAATTTTTAGATTTTTTTTTTTTTTTTTGAATTTCATTATCGTGATTTATCGATCAAATATTTTTTAGGAAATAAATACTAATATTAACTGTTTCTAATAATTATTGAGAATTGATATTATTATTATTGTTTATTGGTTAATATTTCTACCGTTTTTTTTTTTGTTTGCAATTCTTATAATAATTTTTTCTTTCTTTTTTAATTAAGTTACGGTATTTTTTTTACGCTATTTTTTATTTTGTTTGGTGGTGTTTCAATTATAATTCTAAGAATTTAAAATGTTAATTTACTATATTTATACAATAAATATTATATATGTTCAGTTTAAAAATGCAAAGCTTTACGTTCGCTACATTTCGGTTTTAAGGCTCGTTTAACAATTTTCTCACCTTTATTTACGGCGTTTACGTGGAATTAAAAATTTAAAACAGTATTTTAATTACCAGTACGTATTTTACACTTTAATTTTTCTACTTTTATTTATAAAAAAAAGTTTTTAATGAAAATATAAATAATGAAAAAGATTTTGGCGTTATTATCTTTTTTGTGTTTCTACGAGTACGTGGAATGCCTCAGTGAAACGTAATAGAAATTTTAATATCGCGTGAATAAAATGGTTAGAAAAACATTATTAAAATATAGTACAGTATAGACGAAAAAAATAATAAGATAAAATAAAGGTAAAATATGAATACAAGAAAAAAAAGTGAAGGTTTTTACTTACTTTGTTCCTCATTTTGTGGTAAATTTTCTGCTGATTTGGCAATGTTTTCCGCGCACGTCGCATTGGCTTCGGCGATGGCCTTTTGGTTCGCGGCGGAAGTCATCTTTGTTGAACAGGTCTTAATGTCTTCATCACCGATGACGTCGCCAACGTACCTTCGACAGCGCGGATTGATCGCCGCCACGCAACATGGTGTCTATGTATGTATGAGTGTGGGGGACGTAAAGCAAAAAAAAAAAAAAAAGAAAGAAAGAAACGCGAATTCACGCTTATAACGACAATATTTTTTTATAATCTTTAATTTCTTCCATATGCCACTTTTTCGTGTTTTCCTCGTCCTCTTTTATTTATTTATTTTCAAAACGAAGAAAAATATGTTTAAAAATATGAGTTGTTTAAACGTCAAAACTCTTTTTTGTTATTTTTTTTTTCTTTAAAAAAAAAAAACTAAGCGATAAACAATGGGCGAATGAAAAATGACTACCTGTATGTATAATGGGAATAAAATATGAGCCGTCACATAAATGTTACTTGACGGCTACAAAAATAATAATAATAAAAAGTTTGAAACAAATGAAAAAGAGCTTTTAAAAAAAATAATAGTAAAAAATAAAATTAAAATTCTAATCCAAATATAATACTTTTCAAACTTAATTTTTTTTAAAAATAAGATAGAAAAAGAGTTTTGAAACGCAATCAATACGCTGTTTTCGATGACCGCGTGTAAACCATTGAATTTTGTTTCCGCAAAAAAAAAAAAGAACACCCGGAAGTTTGAAAAAAAGTCGTTTTTCACCAATTTTCGTGTCTTTTCGATTACTTAAGTTTGACAGCAGGACGTTGTTTTGTAGAGTTTTATTGTGTCAGGTAGATTGACGTCTGCTCCGATTTTTATTGCTGTTTCACAGTTGAGATGAAAAGAGCGATGGACACGCGTAACATGCTTTCACACCGTCAAAACACCGTTGTTGGTGTATCTTTACTACACACACATACCGTCACGGACTAACTGTATACAGTATAATATTATGACGGCAGCTTTTTAACACGAGCTTAGTCGGAGCGTGTGACGCGCTCACTCCACCTAATGCCGAATGCGGACGGAGCCTATGAGCTAAACCGGATCGAAATTGATGCCGGCTCTACGCATGCGCATCCTCCAACATTGAAAACGATGCCTGGAAATGTGTATTTCTTTTTCATTACGTACTAACTCGTGTCGTGGGTATACAATACACAAGTACAGATTTTTCCGTGTAGAAATACATGATGATGATGATGAGCATTTCGAGAAGTTGCTTTTTTTTTTCTTCTTCTTTGAATGCTTGTCATCTTTTAAAATTGGTTTTATGTTCGTCGTTTATACCGAAATAACTGTTTTTTATGAGACAACCAACTATGAAAACTTTTCGGCGTTTATTTATTTAAAAAAAAAAAAATTTTACTTTTACGCGAATTTTTCTTTGAATTGGTTTATGAAAAAAATAATAAATTTGGGAGAAACTAAATTTTATTATACCGTTACAAAGTTAATAGGTGTAAAGAGTTTATTTGAATGAACTTATGAGTTATTTGAATGTACAGCGTGGTTCGATAAAAGTAAGGCCAATTTTTATCTCTAATTTATCTGATAATTTACCAGACTAAAAATTTTCCCACTACAGTATTTTGAGAATTTAGCTAACATACTCAGTACAACATTATCATTAATAAAGTAAAGGTTTGGACGATTTATACGGTAATTCAATAAAAAGTATGTCAAACTTTAACTACCAAACAAATATTAAAGCTTTTGCTATATTTTATTAAAAATATTTTCTAAATAAAAACACGCATATACGAGGGCTATTTATTAAGTAAGTTTTTCTCATCAAGAAAAAGCAAAATAATAATGATAAAATTACAAACAATATTTATTTATTTTTGTGCACTATTAAACTAGATACGGTACACTGTAATTTTCACCCCTTTCCAACCATTTCCGGTACCTAAACAACAGCTTTTTGACAACTACTTCATAAAAATCTGCCGCCAATTTTTGCTGATCAATTATTTTTTTGATTTTAATTAAAAAGTTTGAAAAATTTAAAACAAACTGATAAAAAAGGATTGATATACAAATTAAAAACAAAAAAAAAAAAAAAAAAATTGATTAAAAATGTTGAAAAAAAAGTGACAAAAAATTGGTAAAAAAATAGTTAAACATCGAAAAATATTAATATACGGTATAGGAATTAATAAATAAATTTTAAAAAATGTAAAAAAACTGATGAAAAAAAAATGGAGGAAAAAAATTGGTCTGCGAAATTTGGCGGCAGATTTTTACGAAGTAGTTATCAAAATTCTGTTGTTTAGGCCTCAGAAATGCTTGGAAAAGGGTGAAAATTACAGTATATGGAGAAAAATAGTGTACTTAGGTAAATAAATATTATTTGCAATTTTCTAATTATTATTTGGGTTTTTCTTGATGAGGAAAACTTACTTAATAAATAGCCCTTGTACATAATCTTCTATGTTTTTACCGTACTTTCGGATTATATTTTGTGCTTAAAAAAGCAGACGATGTAACTACAGTATTTTGTTAGTAACTTTAAAAGAAAATTTCTGCCAACTTTAAATTATGTTGTCAGATGAAGTTGACTCGTATATTATTATTATTTTTTTTTTTCGTTTAATTCTTTAAATATAGGAGGAAATACTAGTATGATTAATTATCAGGCATTAGAGATTTATGAAATAAAGTGTGGGCTTACTTTTTATTAAATCGCCGTGCATAGAAGACACTAGATTTGCATTTGTAATCTACATTGTTGACGTTTCAGAAATTTAATAGATCAATATTATATTGTACACGAGTTTTACACGGTTTCAGATTTATTTTTTACATTAAGAGTGAATGAAACCGAGAGAAGCAATGTGATGCTTGCGTGCAATTTGTTTTTCTCGTCTGTCGTTGTAGTCTATAATATTAATGAATAAAAAGTTGAGATGTCTCCCTCGATGGTTTAAACTGACATTTTTTTGTGCTTATTGTTGTTGATAAAATGAAGATATATTATTCAGTAGAATTCATATAATTTCGAATACAACACGTTATCTTGAAGTTACTTTTGGCACATTTGTTAATATTAGAAACCGCCAACTTGTTTGGCAATCAGTATAATCACTTTTTTTAAGTTTTTTTTTTTCTAACTTTAGTTGTATGTTTTTGGAAATTTATTTTTGTCATTTTGAGTAAACATTTTATTTTTTTAACAAAATAATAATAATAAAAAAAAAATTGTTAATGTAACTACTCTCGATTTAAAATACGGTATTTTTTTCCCTTAAAAAGTAAATATTTTCAACAATAGGCTTTTGGTTTAAAAAAATGGTATTTTCACTTTAGAAATTGAAAATAGATATATTTTTGCGCAAATATTATTTTTTTATGGGGTTTAACTTTTTTGTATTATTATAATCGCAAAATTGCTTTTATACTATTGTATTACAATATTCAAATTGTTATTATTTTTTTAAAGGAATTTTTTAGAATATTACGTAAATATTACTTTTTTTTATACAACAAAGTTATTAATGAAATTTGTAAAAGGAAGTTTGCATTAGGAAATTAAAGTTTAAAAGTAATTTAGCCTATTGCTCAAAACACATAGTTGTTTTTTTTATATATTTTTATTTGTTTGTTTCTTATAGCGATACAACTTTGATAAAATTCTAGCTTCTATAGTATAATTCGTCGTTTCTTACAATCCCAACTTAGTACAGCAATTTTATTTTTTTATACCAAAAATAAAGATACAAATGAGTTAAATGATTAAATTTATAGCACATTATTTTTTCCATAAAATTTTTAATTTCTTGTATTTTTATACGGCACAAAGTTTAATAAGAGTTTTTCGTTACTCCATGGAAGTCTCGGTCCCATTTTTTTACATTTTTATTTTTATTAAAATTTGTCCCCTTACGGAAATGTAAAACTAATTTTTTTTGAAATTTTGATCGGCGATTTACCAGATTTAATTGAATTCACTCGAATTTTTTATTAATTGTGGTTAAAAAAAAAAGCGTCGTTACAATAAGAACAGTAGCCTCAATTGACCAAGGTTATTTTACCGTTTTTGCATAAAATTCGATAGAAAAGAAAGTTAATTTTCCTGTAAAACTATGGTATTGTTTTAATTCTTGAAATATGTTTTTTCTAATTACATTTTTCTATTTATTTTAGATGTGCAATTATTGGCGTTGAAGGTGACTTTTTCTACTGATGTTTTCCTAAGTACCGACACAGACACTGGGAATAACGAGGAGACGGCGACGACTTTTTAGCACTTTAATGATAAGTGGTCAGCGCTAGACGGCTATTTACAAGGTAAGATGACTTATTTTAGCATTATAAGCATATTTTATCGGCGCATAAATAGTAAACAAAAGCGTCCTCCATCGTCACTTAACACCCGCTTCATGTAGACGCAATATAATTGAACTTGTGCCGGAAATGTCGTTGGAGGAAAATGAGTGGGTCGAGTGAACTATTTAAATCGCTCGTATTCCGGTATTTTTTAGCACCTCTTTATTCCACTCTTAAAGCCATCTTTTTTTCTTGTTATCCGAAATAACTTTCTCGGTATAAAAAAAGTTTTTCTAGCCCTCGTAAACTCCTTTCTCATCTTCTTATTACATTATCACTGGATGGCATTAAGCAGCTTCTAATTCTCCTTCCTATTCTTATGGCGAATGCGTGTTTACACGCACGGGACTACTCGAACGAATAGTTATTGGTAAATGATACGTACCGCGTGTACACCACATTATACAGTATAATACATACTGTAATACAGTAGCAAAAATTTGTTCTCTAAAAACGTACCGTAATGAAATTTTTTTTTTTTTTTTGAAAAAAATGAGATCGTTATGAATTTTTTTCTAGGCAAGTCCAAAAATGTATTGATTTGTTGGAAGGTTTTATATCGGGCGTAATATACTTTCTTTTATTATTATTATTTTCTTGGCTTTTATTAGTTGTGTTTAGACGCGTGTATTTTTATCATTCAATAATGCTCAGCTGTACTTTATCAGAGGATATATATCACAGATTTCAATCTACTACTTCAGCTTTGACAGGTTCCAATGCTACGTTTTTATAATATTATACTCTCAAACATTTTGCTTTGAGTCGGAGGTACGTTCTCTTAATTCAAATTGAAAGATGCAAAGGTTATAGCAATGAAGAAAGAACGATGTCAATAATATCTAAGATAATAATTACAGTATAATACTATTTTCCACCAGTAGATTTCTAATGTCCTCTGGCGTCGAATATGGTCTGCTGGGATCGGAGAAGTCTTTTGGATTATTATTATCGGAAAATTTAAATTATAAAAACATAATAGCCAATAAGAAATTAAAGATTTTAGTGGGTAAATAATATGTAATAAAATTATTTAATTCGGCTATTATTATCAATACTAATTTAACGTCGGTAAAACTCATTTGGGTGTCTCTAATTTATGGTAAATGATGTACTGTGATAAATCGGATTTGTGGGAACAACGGATTAAAGAAGTTCTTATTTTTTCCATTATTTTGCGTCAAGTATAAAAAGATTTTCTTTATTTAGCTGAATTATCGAAATTCTGCTGTAGTTACATTTTTACATTTCAGTTATATTTTTTAAACGGAATAAATTTTTAAATAATTTTTTTAAGGGTTTTTGAATTCCTCTCAATTTTGGAATTCTGTTAGAGGATTCTTTTAAGATTCCTAACATTATTTAATATTAACATTTTTAGTTTTTTTTATGGGCAACTGTTATTACAGTATTATTATTTTGTAGCGATAAATATTGAAAGCAACGACAGAATAATAGCTTTCCATTTATATTCAAAGTAGCGTATTTTGGAAAAATCATAATTCTATTATTTTGAATTTTATATGGTTTTTATTAGTTTTAGAAGTCGTACAAGTTAATGCGAGTGTTTAGTAGTTTTTTTTTTACGACGACGGTTTTATTTCGCTTACTCTCAACTATCGGCTCCTCTTTATTGTTTTAAATACGAGTTTGTTGATCTCAATTAGCAGTTTATTTTCGAGTGAACACGTATTGACACCGTTTTGCTTCTCAAATATCATCATCACCCGCTAAACTTAAAAACCATCTATCTCTCCGTTCTTCTCTCTTCCAGTTATGACTTAGTTAATGACAGCACCCACTTGTCTAGCGATGAAGTCGCGCGAGTTCGTTTTAGTAGCTAATGAAATTTGACGTTTTTGTTATTATTATTATTTTATGTTATTACGTGGGCGCATATGTACTTGCAGTGTACTTGCCATTCGCCGTTGTTAACGCTCCGCTAACTAATACGGGCCGCAGGAAGGGGGGAGAATGGGACGAGTTGGAGCGTTGATGAATTTGCTTGGTTTCGTCTTTCAAGTGCATTGATCTTGCCGAATTTGGCGAATGAAAAGGCAATTTCTATCTAACGGTATTGTTTTTGAAACAGGAAGTGAGGTTTTTCTTTTATTTATCGAGATTTTTTTTCTTTTTTTTTTTTTTTTCTAATGTTGATTCTTTCACCTATCGATTTTGCAACATTTGAATTTTATGAGGCGAATCGAATGAGGCTTTGAAAGAATGAAGAAGATAGGAGAGACGAAAAAAAAAAAAAGAAAGGATACCGGTATTATTTGATAAAATTGTTGCCCGTATATTATTCCCTATAGGCAGTTCCGGTGTAAGTACCGCTGCTGTCGTGAGTAAAAAGCGCTGATTGCACACTCTTTCTCTCGTTCAACCATCAATTTATTACCGGGAATATATAAGTTTCCTTATTACATTTTCTCGCTCAAAATATAATTTCACGCTAATAGCAGCAAATAAAATTTATTGCTCAACTTTGATTGAAAGATTTTATTTTATTAGGCATTATTTTTTTCTTTTAAAATATACACGGTGTCTTTAAAAAAAGTGCACCCAACTGATTATTTGAATCTTAAATATTTTAATGATACATAGAGAAACATTACTTTTAAAATATTTTATTAACATTACATGTATATTAATTGTTCTATTCTGTGTTTAAAATATCCTCATTTATTATACGAAGCGTAGGTTATACCAAGTTACCCACGCACTATGACCTCTTGCATACATTAGGAGTATCATGTTTGTATCATACGTTGGCGCACTTTTTCAATATCCCTCATTTAAATCAGATCGATGACAGCAACATAATATGAGGTGAGATGCAAGAAAAAAATAACAGACGACATATTATTTTGACGTCCTGCATAAACGTCTTACTTAAAATAATGCTTGTGTTGCTGCGTATGGATAAACTTTAGTTTAATGATTTTTTAACGGTTAATTATTGTTATATTCTGTGTTTATCATATTATCTACCGGTCATGAAATAAGCAGCCAATTTAACTGGGGTATTGAAGGAGTTCGCCAAAGTATCACACAAGCATGGAATGAAATCGATCAAAGTGGATTCAATACACTGACGCAGAGCATAATAGTGAGTGGATAAGATGCGTGTGTTGACAATCCTTAAAATAAAGTTTATTACATTATATTATTAAAAGGACTTGATACTATTTCAATATTTAACGTTTTTTTTACGTAAGCTACACCGTACGGGCACAGCGTATGAAAAAAAATGAACACATTAATTCTCTTCAATACTGTGTGGAATAATATTAGATTCATTTGAAAATTTAATGATTATGAATAGGTCATCATAGGCTTATTTGCACTAATGTTCTTAATCAACCCAGCTATTCGCTTTGGCCATGCAGTCTTTTTTTCCATGCCCTGCTTACGTCACTGTAACGTTGGTTTTCAACTGGTTACAGCTCATTGAATTTGATTGAAAGTATAAAAAATAGTGATTTATTATAGGTTAGATTAAAATAGTTTGTCTCAAAATAATTTGGAAGATTTTTCTTGTTAGTGTAGTGGTTCGTGGTTTCTTTTAACCTTTCACCGTGCACGTATTATTTGCGGTAGCCGTAGTAGCTGTTTTTTTTTTGGATCCAATTTAATCAATTGATCAATTTTATACGTATCACTAATTTCTAATTCAATTGCAAAACATATAATATATGTCTTATTACATAATACCTACTAAAAATGCTGATTGCGGGACGGTAATAGCAAATTGGGCGGCTCAAATTATTGCCGTAATTTAAAAACCAAAAAAACATTATTATATTTTTTATGATTTTAATTCGTTGAATGTGGATTACACGAACAAATTTCTAACGTGCAATTTATTCTGATATTGCATTAAAAAAAACTTCAGAATTTCCTTCTACGAAATACGGTACACCATAATTTTATCCGGAAAAGTACAGTAACTGAAAATGATTGCGAGACTACCGGTACCATAAAAATAATCTAAAATTGCATATCGAATTATTTAATGTTTTTTGAAAAGTTATTTAAAAAAGTTTATTTTACTACTCAGCTGGTAATTAATTTTGGTTTACTTTTAATTTTTACAGTAAAATTCCTCTCTCAGTTTGTGTTCAATTAAAAAAGGACATCGGACATTAAAAAGTTGCAAATGAAAAATATTTTTAATAATTAAAATATTCAAATTTTCCATTAAAAATTAATAAAGTACATAATAATTAGGAATATTTAAAAGCTTAATCACACCACAACAACCATTAATAACGCAACTATAAATAATTCATGGCCAAGTTTTCAAAATGTTTATTAATAGATAACACTGTTGGTACGAAATTGATTTCGAATGGGAAATATACCGAAAACCCAATTTTCGAAGTTTAAGCGATGACGATGATGGATGTTTATTATGCATTCTGGCTACGGATGAGTGAATATTACTTTTTCGACGCGATGATACCTTCTAATTGAGCCTAAATAAAGTTTACCACAAATATTATTTTTATACCATGCATAAAAGTCAAGCGAGGATTTTCAATTTATTTAATCTGGACTAACTTTCAACTGCTGATTGGTTTTACGGAAGAATTGCAGTTCGTCAGCGTGTTTTCTCTCCATCATCTCTTTCTGTTCGGCTCCTCTCTGCTCACTTTGTTCGTATCTGCTGTTCAATTCCGAAACTTGCTTCTCCAAATCTTTTTTACATTGCTCTAACTCTTCGATCTGGGCGGCAAATGCAAGAAGAAAACAAGAACACAGTATACACTTCGATAACTCAATGGTTGAACAAATTAAAATTGAATTTTTTGGGAAAAGAGAATTATGAATTGAAAATAATAGATACTGTGAAGTTTCAGTAACAGTTTTTAAAGACACGGCTATAAATAGAGTGGCTGGATGAAATTAAAGAAAGCATGATCAATTTTTAATTTTATAGGTTCTGCTGTCAAATTTTGGAGTTATAGAGGTTCGGCTGTTAAAACTTCGAATTATAAAGGTTTTGATGTTGTAGGTTGAAATTATAGAAACTCTGTTGTTAAAATTTCAAATGATAGATTATAACCTCGAAATTTAGAGGTTAGAATTATTAGAATTTTGAGTTATAGAGGTTTTTTTGTTAAAACTTCTAATTATGGAGGTTTGACTGTAAAAAAACTTTAAATGATAGAGGTTTAGTTTTCAAAACTTTTAATTATAGAGGTTTTAAGTTGTCAACTTTTAAACTGTGATTTATACAGGCCCAGTTACTAATACCTTTATATTTTGAAGTTTTTAACAATTGAACCTCTCATCAAGTTGATGAACTTTCGATATAATATCGACGTTCAATATTGTGAAAAGTTTGAATTGAGTTATTATACGAGCTTTAGAAATTTGAATTATTTCCGAGGTCCACCTCACGAATATTACCTAATATTGATTTTTTTAGTGGATTGCCTTTAAGCTTAAAGGAATGAGCTAAATATTCAAATTACTTGCGGTTTTCGATTGATCGAGGCTCTCTACTGTATTTTTTTTTTTCTTTTTAAAGAAAAAAAGGAGGCATAGGAAAACGTTTTCTCGAAATAACTATAATAAGGAGCAGTTATAGAGGGCGAAAAAAATTGAACGCTGAAATGCAATTCAAATAAATAACGTTGTGATTCGAATTCTTAAGTCAGAACAACAACGCATTGAATAAAGCGAGTTGTTGATAGATAAATTTGAAATTAATAAATAAAAAAAAGAGAAAAATATTCGACGTTTTTGATTATTTTTGCGTACCAATTTCCAATGGCAAATCAAATTAAGTATTTTGTTGTGCGGGGAGTTTGGATTGAGTTGGGTTGGTTGGGGTTGAGTGAGAGAGAAACTCATAAATATTTTTAAAGAGTAAACAAACGTACTTGTTTTTCCATGTCTTCGCGTCCTTTTTCCGCATTCAGCGCTTTTCGAATTCCAAAGGCGATGCTACTCTCGTACAATGTCTGATAGGCGGCCATTGTCATGTTAATTTCATCTCGCACGCGCAACAACAATAGCCCTCGTTCCGCGCAGTTGATGGCCACTTGACGAATTATCTCATCTATTTATATATTCATTCGTTTAATCAACGGAGCTAATTTCATTAATTAATTAATTACACATGGAAAAAGGCCAGAGGTAAATTGAATGGAAAGTAGAGTTCGCACCAGCGGCGCATGCGTTTACTTCATGGGATCGAGTCAGTTTTGTTTTATCACTTCGGTTTAATTAACATTATATAGTACCGGTATGTAGTGAGTGGTTTGGAATCAAAAGTAGATATTTTCATACGTAACCGAAATGTTCGATGGCATTATTATAGGAGTTTTTGTTATCAAAAATATTTATTAGCTAGTTGGTAATTATTAAAACCATAAATTTTTAGTAAAAAAAACTATTTATATCACAAATATTAGGCATTATTAAAGTAAATAGTGTGCAATTTCGAGAGATTTAGAATTAAAAGTGGATAAATAATTTTAAAAAAATTAAAGTGCGCATTCCATTTACGTTTAAAATTGAAATATTGAGATTGGTTATTATGGGAAATTTTGATTACCGGTATTATTAAAAATATTGCTCAATATATTTTAAAAAAATAGTTTTGACTGACATGTACTTTCATAACTTTGTAAAATGGAAAAAAATTAGCTAAAAAGATTTTTTTTTTTTTGATTTGAATTGATTTGCACATGTACATTTGTATAAAAATTATGACTTATTTAGTGAATGGAAAAATATTTTGATTAGCGACGTCGCCATTTATTTGTTTTATATTTTCGTTCGGTTTGGTTAAGTTCTATAATAAAAGTGCTCTGTCTGATTTATTAGCTTGGGGCGAGTCATAATTTTGTGCAACAGTAGGTAAAATGTCTCTCTGCTTTCTTGTAAAAACTTTATTTTGTTAAACGAAACACTAATCGGACAAAATATATTTTATTACCGTCTGAGTTATTATAAAAATAAAGTTATAATTTTGCATTAGATTTACTAGAAAAGCTTCTATTTTTAACTTTAAACTACTCAAAGTATAAACAAATATTCTTGATAATAATGGAAGTTAATTTTTAATTTTGTCGAGAAATATTATTGTCAAAATATTAATTTAAAATTAAAGTATTTGGGCCCGGTTTTTCTTAAACGAATAATTAGAAAAACGGAAACATGTATTATAATTATATGAAACGAAATTAAAATATTTACTGTAATTATCAAAAATCCAGGCGCGTAGTAATGTTAGGGAAGCTAAAGAAGAAAATGAACGCCAAAATTGAGAAATCTACTTGTATTTTAGCCGGCGGGGGTAAATTAATCAAATTTCAACAAATATTTGCTTCAGAAACTTAGATCTTGTTTACTCAAAATTGAATTTACTATAATTTACTCAAGCTATAATTTTAATGACTGCTGCAAAGCTTAGTTCTAATTAACCAACTTTTGAACAAAATATTAGTGGAGGCGCTGTTTTCAAAGGCAACATTAACTTCTTGTCTTTATCGTTACGTCATTATGAAAATATAAAAATTTAAAAAATGGACTAACCAAAGCATTGAGAATAGAGTTCTCTTCGTACTGGACATATTCCAGTTTCTCTGGCTTGTCTCTGCAATAGTTTGGTGTCCATCTGTTCTTGCAGCGCGATGACGTCAGTGCGGGTGGCTGGAATGCTGGACACGTGTTGAACCCACAGTTGACCATCTTCTTCGAACCATTCTCTAGGGGGGAGGATGCAGTCTAGCATCTCTTGCGTCTCCTTAGCCAACAACTCTTCCGACGACAACATTCTGCTGGAGCGAGATCCATCGGAATCAGCCTAAAAAAAAATCAAAGTTAATTTATTATTAAAGATGTAGGTTTTAATTATTATTAAGAAGAGAACTAACTTACAGTGATAGCTTTGCTGTCTCCACTATGAGATACCAACAGTGGATTCTCATATTTTAAAAGTGAAAATCGAGACGGAATCATAATAATAATTATTTATATTCCTGAGCTAACTTTTTTTTTTGGTGTTATTTGGCGTCGTTGTTGTCATGACAACGTCAGCAATCAATACGGCGCAAGCGCGCGCATCTATTTTTCTATCCTGGTCACGTCTAGTTAAGCGGCGTTGATTAGTAATTAAAGCGTCGCCTTTAAGTGCGCAGCTGTTAACTAAATGGCGAGTTACGAGATAGTTATCAGCGGTTAATTTAGTTAACGATTATCGGTGGAGCTAAAGTGCACGTCTCGAATTAACAACGCTGAGCTTAGAAGGATTTTTCAGATGGGAATTATGAACGGCAGACAAACAGGGCTAATTGAATCCACTATTTTGATATTACGTTCTAAATCTTTGAGGTTGTTTTTTTTTACATAGAAAAAAAAAATAAAGAAAGAAATGGAAGATTTTTGATTGTTTTAAAAATCAAAAATTTAAATTTTTAGTTTTATTAAAATGTAAAATTACGTTTTTTATATATAAAAATTTTGCTAAAGAAGATAAATGCTGACGTTTATGCTTGTAATATCAAATGGTAATTTTCGTTTCATCTTGCAGACTTTGAGACGTTTTGTAATATTTTATTTTGAGGGGATATGATACTGTATAAACTTTTTATAAGATTTTGATAATATAATTACTCCGCAATCAGTTCTCGTTTTGAGACTTTTCAATGTTACAGCTTATATAAATTGAGTTAAAGGGTGTTAATATAGATGCAAAAGTTTTCTATTGACTGGTACAAAATTTGCAAAGTTTTGGGTTTTACTTTTTTACGTTATTTCTCAAATAGTGTAATTTTTTGGTGCAATGAAAAGGGGTACAAAGAACGATTTTTAAAAACTAGTTTATAAAAATTTAAGTTTAAGGAATTAAATTTATTTTGCAGTTAAATTTTGATTTATATTAGTAAATCAACTGGGCAACAAATAGATATTTGCTGCAGTTTTGTGAACATTTTAAACACCACTTGAGCTCATTTTGGAGCAAGAACGAAGCAGCCCAAAATTTTAAATGTTTGCCCTGCTTTTTTAGAAACGGCATTTTTATCAACAATTTTTATTCATACTGTACATGGAACTTATTTCACCAAATTTCTCAAAATTGGTTATTGTTACAGCATGTCTTTTAATTAGGATTAAATACTGCTGTAAGCTTTCTTATTTTTAAAATTGCGTGTTTGTCGGTTTGTTTTCTTTTTGGTGATAAATTAAGTTATACCAATTCTAAAAATTGACCGACAGTGGTTAGTGGTACACTAATTGGTGCTTTAGTCTAATGGAGTCTATCTTTTGTAATTGAAAATTTTTACGGTTTCCGAGATAGAAAATTGAATGAGCGAATGAGAAAATGATGATGGTCACCGAACGAAAGTTCCATTGGAAAGCGCATCATCTCTCATTTCTTGCATTTTATAACACATCTTTACCTGAACTTTTTTTTAAAATAACTTCTAGTAAATAAATGTTGGGTCTTATCCTGAATAATTTGTTAGCTTCAATTTAATATCGTATAAAATTATTCAAGTTAAATCGGATTTTTTAAAAATATATTTATGTTGAGTACTGTAGTTTAAATATTCCAATCAATAAATACTAGGCGTTGGTGCTTGTAAAATCATCGATTGAATATCCATCATTTTTTTTAAAAAAAATCTATCGTATTATTTCTGCTTATTTTTCAAATTTTCGATGCGGATGATTTATGTTTTTCTGCCAAGCTTGCGATTTAGCAAAAAAAAAAGTATTTTTGAGCATGTCCATTCGCGATCTTGATATGCTTTTTAATACTTCCGGTTTTCGAACATCAATTTTTTTAATACATTTAATGTATAAATTTTTATCTGGCATGAAAACATTTACCAGTTAAACCTCAATATTACAACTCCGTAAAGAGAGGATAAAAAAGAGCCCATTTGAAAATTCAATTTCGGTCAAATTTGCATACGAATTGTCCATTTGAAACCATAACAATTGGCTAGTTTTTTTGTAAGCAAATTTCGAGTGGCGCACACAAACCAGTCGTTACCTGTAAGCTGCAACAACCCTTTTTAAATAATGAAAATTCGCCACATTTACATCACTTTCACATATTATTATTATCATATCGCACACACTTCTCCATGGTTGACTACGCATGCGTCAAATATTAAAAAAAATTTTATTGACATTGAGTCATAATTCTTGAAGTTTTTTTTTTTTATATAGGTTAAGCAAAATTAATCTTAAAACTTTCATTAGTTTTTTTTTATGATTTCCGCGACATATTTTAAAGAGTGCGTTTAGATTAGCTTAACGTGCGGTAAATGTTGATATCCTACTCTCACAAGTACCTAGTACGCGTCACACACACAAAAAAAAAAAAGAACAGGGAGAAAAAAAAATGTAAATTTAGTATGGAAATGAGCTTCAGCCTCTTCCTCGTACAGCAAATTGAGTTTTGTATCTTTTCAATGACATTGTGTCTCAGCAAGCTTCACTTCTGTAAATCGTGCTTTGTGAACGAAAAAGCCATTCGGTGAGTGGAGTCAACTGCGCATGTGAAAATACATTACATACATGGTGTTCCGAAAACCAACTCGAATCAACGCGATCGGTTTAAAAGTGTAAATATTTGAATGATACGAGTCATGAAAAAACTTTACTTTTAATGACTTTTCTTTAATATTAATTTTAATTGTTCTATTAGTTGTTTAAAATATTCTTATTTGGCTCAGTGGCTTCAACAACACGCATTCAGTGTACTTATGCATTTGGGACAAGTTTTTTTGGAATACCTTGTATATAATGTATTATACGGTAGTGTATAAGGAGAGATGACCTTTAGACTTTTGGATGGCAGTTCACTTCCAAATTTAAGATTCTTTCATCTACATACCCTACACACACTCCCTTAACGTTATTTAACCAATAGACTGGCAAAATTTTCGAAACTATTCAAATAGAAACTTTTTCAGTCTGCACCCGCGCACGCGCATAACATGCAGAAAAATCTCAAGAATTTGTTTTTATTGGTACACAAGGTTCGGTGGTGGGAGGGGCGTGTGTGTGGAATTTTGTCATTGCCAGTCTAATCGCGTTTTCAATAACTTTTTCGGTTCGAACATATTGAAAAATCATTGGACATTAGAAAATTTAGAAAACTAAAGGAAAAAAAAATTTTTTTTGTTTGTTTTTGACCCAGCTGTGAGCACGATTTTTGTGCAAATCCACAGTGGAGAGAATATTCAAGCACGGAAATTTAAATAATGTACTGTACCGGGATTCTGAGAAGGTACTTACACAACTTCCGTCTTTTATTATTAAAATTATACTGTAGCTCGTTCTCGGACACCCGGTACCCTGTATGTACGGTACGGTACATGTTTTTTGGTGCAGATATTAATACCGAGAGAGGCTGGCTTTCTTTAAGCGTTGGAATTTTTATGCTTAGTTTGCAAAATTCCAGTACATCAGTTTGCAATAATTATTATTGCGAATTGTTTAAACGTGCAATTAATATTATTTTCTTTTTTTCTTTTAAGAAAAAAAAAATATCATTAAATTTATTGCATGTTTTGGTAATGACGTGCAGTAGGCTACACTTTTAATGAGAAAGATTTTATAGATACGTCATGCATTCAATAGGTCAAACAATTAAAAAGTACGTGAAGTAAAATTTAACTGTTTTATTATACATATAATTATGATACTACTGTAGTCATATAAAGTATATTACACATGAATTGTGCAGTAAAGAAATGTTATTACAAGTACTGTGTTATTAGGTATTATACATTATTTCATTGTTTACAAAACCAAACATTACCACTACACACGTACATTTCTGTACCGAATACCGATAATAAAATTAAAAATGAGATTTTATTGGTCAGCTGTGTATATTTTTTTTTTACAAAATTTTTTTTGAACATGTTTGTGTTTTACAGTATATAGTACACGGCATCCGTAAAAAACGCTCCCAATTGAATTGATATTAAATTCTTTTAATGACACACGGGGAACTTTACTCTACAAACTTTTTTCATGTGCCATTGAAATATTTAGATTATTATAAGGAATTGATACCATGGGTGCACGTTTTTAGCGGACAACATGTACCGTATATATTTTTAAATTGTTAAAAGTCGAGTTAATTTATTGCTTAAAGGGATTTTAAAATATAGATTTTTTTTTCTATTTTAGTTTTAAGGAGTCGTATATCTCAGGAATGTATTTTTTAATGTTGGTACTTACAAAATTTGTCATATCTTTTCTGTGGCTTCTAAAAGTCAAAACAAATTTCAAAAAATATGAAATACTGTTTCCTAAAATATAAATTAATTTTAAGAGTGAGTGACATTTTTTGATAGTGAGATTGTTATTTTGAATAACTAAGAAAGCAGCATCTTATTTTACTATTTTGAAACTATAAATCAAAGAAGAAAAAAAGATTGAAACTTTTCTTACATTTCCGGAAGACATTTTCGTGCGAGTGTTAAGATTTATTTTTTCGCGACGTCGTTTTGGCCAAATGGAAAAAGCATTCCTTTTAACATAGTAAATAATATAAAGCGTGTCTGAGTAGGAGGATATAGATTGCTATTGTAGATTTAAAATTCGTGTGTTTTTTAGTGGCGTTTTGTTGAAATTTGCCAACGGTTACAAACACTTAAGGACAATAACTATGAAGAATTGTTGCTTTGATGTGCTGCATGACAACACGAATGATTAAATGGCTGCGGGTGAGCAGCTCACTTTTAACAATACGTGTGCAGTTTTTATTTTATTTTTAAATCTTCAAAATGTGCTTAAAGGGTTTATGGTCATTTTTTTATTTGAAATTTACTTTTGAAATGCAACTTTATTTTTTAATGTGATAACTTTGAAACTTTATTGTGTCCGAGTTTATTTTGATCAAATTTGATTTGCTAATAAAAAAAACCGGTCCAATTAGTGTTAAGATTCCAATTTTACTCTTATTTTACTTATCATCAACAAACTCATCTTTTTCAAGAATATCTTCATAAATCATCATAAATCAAAATGTTTTTGATTAGGGCTTATTATTACATTTTTCGCAATCATGCTAAGGCTAATTTTTAGAACAGGTCTAATTTTCGGGGAAACACTGTAGTAAAAATAAAATTTCAATAATATTGGTGATCTTAAGACACTCGTTCAACAAGAGTCTAGGAACAACAATTCTGCATAATTATACCGGTAATTTTTTATATTCTATTTCAAATTTTATTAAAGGGAATAACCAATAATTTTTTTTTTCTTTTATATTTTATTTACGGTACCGGTAGTTGTACAGGGTTTTTCTGTAAAATGATGCGAAATTGAAATCCTTACATTAATTTGTTGAATTTTTTTTTATAACTAACTGAAATTGATCAAAATTATCTCGGGACACCCGGTATTATATCTTACTTAATGTTAATACCGGTAATGAAAATATATATTTTTTTTTTACATTTTAACATAGGCGTTTGAGTCGTGTGAAATTATTAGCTGGTTATTTCTATTATTAGTTAATTAGTTTTAGTCAATAAAGTAACTTGTAACTCAAATATTAATAAAAAAAACTTTTGAAATTGAATTAGCGATAATAATGAAATGAAATGAGCAGAATCACAGCTCATTCATGTTTTTTTTTATCACGACTAAAAACCGATTTCTTTAATTGGATTGTTTCTTTACTTTAGGAAAAAAAAAGCCTATTTAAACTTAAACCCATATTCCATAACATTTATTTAAAAGATTAGCTCATAATAATAGCATACTGCGCTGCTATAGAAAATTTTTTCTATATTATTATCATTATTTTTTTTTAAATTAAATTTTTCGGTTGAGACGGTTTAATAAGTTGCAGCTCGTTGAATGTTCGTATTGTGCTGCGACGTCGAACTTTAATTCGATGTTTCGGAAGCGCATAATGTGCAACGTGAACGAAGGAGAAATTGAGAAAGAGAGAGTGAGAGAAAGTAAGAAATATTTATCGTGTACTTAATGTCGTCTGCAATTACCATACTTTGCAAGCACAATAAAACTCATCTCCTATCTATTATTACACGTACGCACACAATCATGTTTGGAGGGGTGAAGGTGGTGGGTTTGGCCTCGTAAAAGCAACGTGCGGAGTGCGCGAACAGTCCCTATCACCGACCATTAAAAGCACCGATCGCAATCATTCTCCTATTACATTTTGACGCGTAAAGCTAAATGAGCTGTCATTTGCCACGGGATATGTACACTACTTGTACCCAACTTTTGTTATAAACCTCATTTTGACCTATTACGTTAGCGGTTTTTGCCAGAGGAAAAAGGGGTACGGTAGGGTGTTGTTGGTGGTGGTAACTTCGAAACAGTTAACGTACTTAAATGTGTATTCGGTTAGCTCCTCGTGTCACCGAGGCATTTTCATACCAAATAATATTGACGTAAAAGAAACGAGATTTGAATAGAGCTCTTATTTTATTTATTTTTTTTGGAATAAGGTTATTGGCGTTAAAGTTATAGAAGTTATTATAGGGAGGGGTCGGATATGGGAAGAGAGCGAAAATGTTTTAATCAATGACGTCATTGGAAAACATCAGTGACGTCTTGTCAAAATTGTTTTGAGAATTTTTGAGATGAGTTTCTATGTACCAAAAGCTGTTTACTACGCGCGTATTTTGTTATTTACCAATGTTATTGTGGAGTATTTTTTTTTTTGTACGAATGCAAATATGACAAAGAGTGCGTCATCCTCTTATTTTTTTTATGCGCAAATAACCTTCTTATTTATTATTTTTGCATTTTGATATTAAAGGGAAAAATGAAATATAAACTCCAGAGATACAGTACCTGGATTATGATTTAAGTAAAGGATTTTCGACCTGGAATATTAAATATTTTAAAATCCTATACTGTTACTCCGAATTATTTACACCCACGCTTCGTTTTACATCTTCAATGCGTTTCCCTCCCCCACAGAAAAAGAAAAATTTGAAAATAACGGGATAGAAATTGAAAAGAGTGGCAAAAATAATATGGAAAAGTACAGTTATAGGAATCGATGTACAGTAAATATTGAAAATACCGGTGGTTGCGCATTATAAAATTTATATTATAAAGTTCATTTTTCAGGTCTAAAAAAGTTTTTAAAATACAAAAAATAAAATAATTCTTATTAAAAATTAAAACTGACAACAACGGAAATTCGAAAAATAAATTGTCGGATTTTTTTTAGCCGAATTTAAATTTGTTGCTTATTGTATCGTATTTTTTTAAGCGAAAACTTAGACTGTGTGATTAATTTAAATTAAATTCTAAAATACAGTAGGGTTTTTTTATATTTATTGCCACGTATATAATAAGTTAATGATTGCTGCTTTTAAAATTACGGAAGTCTGAAGAAACGTGATATACTAGTTTCAGTGATGCCAAACGCAAAACGGAAATACAGAATCAACTGACGAATTAATTGCTTTTTTCTTTTCTCTTTGAACAATTCTATTATTTTGCTTTGTTTCCAACCTAAACAAATTTAATTTGTTAACTATAAAGACGTTATCAACAGCCACTTTCACTGAATTAGAAATTTACGCTTTTATTTGATTTATTTTTTAATTTAGAATGAAAAAAGAAAACAATAACATAAAAAATAGCGGAAATTGTAAGACGTGATATAGGGTTTTTACTCAAAACGTAACAAGCCAGTCGAGCGAAGTTAAAGAAGAATAAATAAAATTCTTTTTTCTATTAAATTCTGATTAGTTTTTCTTAAAGGATTGCATTGCATTCAAATGCGGCATTTGGGACCTCATGTGGCCCTCACTGATTTTTTAATCTCAAAGGTTTTTTTTATAATAATAATATGATTAAATTTTTTTTGGTAATAGGAGTAAAAGTTTTTTTATAAATTTTTTTTTACAATACACTGTACATATACACTGAAATCTCTGAATTGAGGCCACGGCTGGGACCGATTAAAAGTGGTCTTAAAATATATTGTACAGTTCTTTTCATCAATATTTAATTTTAAGGTTAGGCGTTTTTTTTTTAACTAGAATTTTTTTAGAAGAAAAGTTTTTTTTGGTAAGAATAATTGTTTTGGTAAAAAAAAGGACAAAATTAGTCATTTTTTTAAGGCAAAATAATTGAATTCTTAACAACTTGTCTCACTTTTGCCTTCACGTTGAAAACAGGGATTTAGAACTTTTTCATCCGCCTTCAGTAATGTTTACCCACAAAACATGGCCTGTAAGCGCGTTCAATGGTCTTGAAATAGGCTTCTACAGTAAACTCCCGAAAATGTCCGAAAAAGGTCACAAATCAACGCAAAAATGCTAAGGAAGAATTTTTAATTAGAGCAATTATTGATTTAATGCAATTAAGATTTAATATTCGATAGTTTTATGTACTTACAAGAATGAAGGTTTATTTTTCACAAAAAAACTGCCAACTTATTTTGTTTTTTTGTGCTATTAAAAATACCTCAAAAAATTCAAAAAAAAAAGAAGAAATAACGGAAAAAACAGCTCGAGGATAATCGGGAGTTTACTGTATTAAAAATGGAACTTTAAATGTGTGATCATGTTTTTGTAGAAAAATATAATGGTTTTATGAGTAAAATAGAATGGACGTGTTTAAGTGGTCTCGAAATGAAGGTTTAACTGAACTTACTGAAGCTAATGAAATTTATGCAACCACATGAGTACATTAAGAAATAATTCTCTATCGTATTATATTTGCCCGATAAAAAAAAAGAAAATTGAATGAAAATGTTTATTCCTTGCACATACATATTCAGCAATTACTTTCATGCAACGTTTACATCAGTTTTAAATAAGAAATAGAGGGGAAAACATTTTTTTTTTGTTTTGTTTTCTACTCGGTTATAATATAGTAATTAACTACTAAAATGGAATAGGAAAATCTGTGAAAAAATAGAATTATTGTTAATTCGTACTCATTCTATTCTCTATTAATAACATAGAGAGTGCTTATATAGCTGTGATTCAGCATTTTCGTATTTCATGTTGATTACATAAGGTATAATATTCTAAGGAAGGCTTTGAAGCGTTTATATTAACTATTGAGTTACTTAAGAAATGTATTAATAATTTTAATAATAATACAATATATTGTATATAAAAAAATCTGTAGAAATCTTAATATAATTATTCATAAATGACAATTTTTTACTTTTTTTAGAAGAAAAATAATCCTTGGCTGCATTCATTAACTTAGCTGGATTTATTTATTTATCCAATAAATTCAATTTAGCGAATAAATAAAACTTATTTAGTTCCATCAAAGTTTTATGTTCGATTTTTAAAGGCAAATTCAAATCGTTCAAACATTATTTTTGATGAATGCAACCATTGATTCATTTTTGGTGTTTTCTATCAGAATAATAATTCTTATCTTAGCGTAGATCACAATACCGTAAATACAATTTAAAAGTTAGACATAAAATAAAAGCTTGGTAAGTAGCATCGTCATTGAATAACGTATCGTAATGGAGCGTCGTTCGGAAGGACAACCGGAAGTTATCAGTTGAGGTTGTTTTTTGTTGTTTTGGTTTATTTCTTATAAAAAACACTTGATGTCATTTAAAATCAGAAGCAAAATTCCAATTTTTTTTTTTTTTGTTTTCTTTGTCCATTGTTCGTAATGAAATTATTTTTATGAACGTTGGAATTTATACAAAATTGTGCAATGAAAATCAATCCGAGTAAAAATGAAGTAAAAATCAATGCGGCACCTTGAAGAAAGAAAAAAAAAATACATAATTGAGTAATAGCAGGAAGGCTTGCAGCAATAACAGGATTCTTCATTTTTGACAAACTAAAAAAATCGTTTTAAGAGATAATTTTTTAACTTTAGCTAAATTTATTTTCTCCACTGATTTTCCCTCTATTAACACGTGAAGAAGTAACTTTTAACTCGAAAAGTCATAGAATAAAGATATTTTGTTATCACTGCAAGGTTCCCATCAATTTGAATAATTTACTGCATGAGCTGTATTAATCCAGGGTATTAAACATTAATTTGGTTGAAGCTAATAGCGTTGAGTGGCTCGTTGGCTTCTTCGATTTCCGACTGTTTTCCTCCTGAAAATGTCACTTCCTCCCCGAAATTGGTGACGGGATTCTTCTTCAATTCCTTCTTCCGGGCCCAACGTTGCATGGCCGGGATGCGGAACAACATGATTCCACTCACGGCGATCATGGAACCGGCCACGTAAAATCCAGGGTCGTACGAGTTCATCCAATCAAACAACCAACCTTCATTTCAAAAGAAAATCAAAAATTAAAATGTTTAAATCGGACTTGAATATACTCGTATTACAAAAAAAGTTATTGTGATTCTAAAAACAAGCTTAAAAATATACAAATACAATAATATTGTGTTGAATGTTAGCCAAATCCTCGGTTGCTTAACAGAGTTAACGAAAATCAACCGCCTAATTTAAGTGCATTTTAAGTGCATTTTATTTACATTATAATAATTTAATGCCAAGCGGTGCTTTTGCTACAATCAATTGTTTATGATGAGGTGTTTTCTAATCATTTAATTTTTTTGTATTAAAAATGTTGGTGGAAAAAGTTGTTCGCTTTTAGATAGAAATGTTTGAATATTTTTGAGTAATTAGTAAAGTTTCGCTAATTTAATATTTTAGCTGTAACTTTAGGATCATTTTTGAATGAAAAATTAAATAATATTTGACAAAAAAAAAAAGGAAAGAAAAAAACCTTAGTTTGTTTAATAAAGGTGCTGATAAAAATGCAATTTGCACCGGTAAATTGTTTGAGGGTATGTTTTCGTTTAAAATAGGTAAATATTTTGTTTAAAGTGAAACCCGCTTATAGTGCGATTCAAGGGATCGAAAAAAATTCGCACTATAAGCGGGATCGCTCTATAACCGGGAAATGCTAAAAATGTAATTAAAAGGGTTTTCTTAAGAAAATGAATCATTTACTCAAAAATATTTTTTTTATCTAATTTTTTTGGCTTGTCTTTACATGCATAGTGTAATTGGAAAGAAAAAACTTTCCAGAAAGTTCGCAATTTTTAAAATTCCTATATTTTAAATAAATCTTTTTTAATAAAAATTTCATTTAAGTGGAGCGCACTATAAGCGGACTTATTATACTGTACAGGCTTTTAGAATCTGGGGACCCAAATATGGTCGCACTATAAGCTGGCGCACTTTAAGCGGGTTTTTTAACACAAGCTCCAATAGCGTTGTCCAAGGGACCTGGCAAAAGTCGCACTAGAAGCGGGTTCGCACTATAAGCGGGGCGCACTATAAGCGGGGCGCACTATAAGCGAGTTTTACTGTAAAAGGAAACCGGTAAATGTTTGGGTTGAGAATGATA